>RJWJ010010863.1:0-45843 GCA_004363605.1 Indri indri | reverse complement strand
CATCCATGCCAACATTTATTGTTTTGGGACTTTTTGATAAAGGCCAGTCTCACTGGAGATAAGTGATATCTCATTGTGGTTTTGATTTGCATTTCCCTGATGATTAGAGATGTTGAGCATTTTTTCATATGTTTTTTGGCCATTATTCTGTCTTCTTTTGAAAAGTTTCTGTTCATGTCTTTTGCCCACTTTTTGATAGGGTTGTTTGATTTTTTCTTGTTGATTTTCCTGAGTTCTAAATAGATTCTAGTTATCAGCCGTCTATCGGGTGTGTAGCACGTGAAAATTTTCTCCCATTCTGCAAGTTGTCTGTTTGCTCTTGTGACAGTTTCTCTGGCTGTGCGGAAGCTTTTTAATTTGAACAGATCCCATTTATTTATTTTTGTTGTTGCTGTGATTGCCTTTGGGGTCTTCTTCATAAATTCTTTGCCTAGGCCAATGTCTAGAAGAGTATTTCCAACATTTTCCTCTAGAATTCTAATAGTTTCACTCCTTAGGTTTAAATCTGTAACCCAGCATGAGTTGATTTTTGTGAGAGGTGAAAGGTGTGGATCCTGATTCAGTCTTCTGCATGTGGCTATCCAGTTTTCCCAGCACCATTTATTGAATAAGGCTTATTTTCCCCAGTGTATGTTTTTGTCTGCTTTGTCAAAGATTAGGTGGCTATATGAGCATGGTTTTTATCTGGGTTCTCAGTTCTGTTCCACTGGCCAATGGCTCTGTTTTTGTCTCAAAAAATTTAAAAAAATAGAAATTATACCATGCATCTTCTCAGATCACAGTGGAATAAAAATAGAAATCAACCCCAGCAGAAACTCTCATCTCTACACAAAGTCATAGAAATTAAACAACCTTCTGCTGAATGATTCCTTCATAAATGAGGAAATAAAGATGGAAATCAAAAGATTCTTTGAACTAAGTGACAAAGGTGACACAAGTTATCAAAATCTTAGGATGCAGCCAAAGCAGTCCTAAGAGGAAAGTTTATTTCCATAAATGCCTATATCCAAAAGTCAAAAAGATCACAAACAGACAACCTAATGAATCGACTCAAAGAACTGGAAAAAGAAGAACAGACCAACCCCAACCCCAGCAGAGGAAGGGAAATTAATAAGATCAAATCAGGACTTCTTTTTCTGTATGCCATAGATTTTTGATATCTTGTGTCCCCTTTGTCATTCAGTTTGAAGAAGCTTTTGATTTCCATCTTAATTTTATCATTTGCCCAAGGATTGTTCAGCAGCAGGTTGTTTAATTTCCATGACTTTTTGAAGATTTCAGTGTTTTTCTTGGATTTGATTTTCAATTATAGTCCATGGGGGTCTAAGAAGATACTTGGTATGATTTTGATTTTTTAAAAATTTTTTGAGACTTGTTTTATGGCCTAAGATATGATAAATCTTGGAAAACGTCCCATGTGCTGATGAGAAGAATTATATTCGCTAGTTTGGGGGTATAATGCTCTGTACATGTATGTTAGGTCCATTTGTTCTAGAATCTCATCTAAGTCCATTGTTTCCTTATTGACTTTCTGCTTTGATGATCTGTCCAGTTCTGTCAGGGGAATGTTGAAGTCCCTAGAAATTATGATGCTATTGTTTATTTCTTCGTTTAGATCAAGTAGAATTTGTTTCACGAATCTGGTTGTTCCTATGTTATATGCAAATGTACTCAGGATTGTTATGTCTTCTTATTGCATTGCTTCCTTTACCATTATATAATGGCCATCTTTGTCTTTTTCTACCATTGTTAATTTAAAATCTATTTTATCCGACATGAGAATGGCTACACCTGCTTGCTTTTTGTTTCTGTTTGCAGGGAATATTTTTTCCATTCTTTTCCCTTGAATCTGTGTAGTTCCTTGCCAGTTAGATGTGTTTCTTGGAGACAGCATATACTTGGTTTATGCTTTTCCATCCATTCAGCAAGTCTCTTGTCTTGTAAGTGAGGCATTAAGACAATGTGCATTCAGTGTTAGTATTGATATGTGGGGTACTCTTCTGTGCATCCTGCTGGATAATACCTTGTTCTGTTTTCCCTCTTGCGCTATTGTTTTATAAGAGCTATGAGCTTTTAACTTTCAGGTGTTTTTACACTGATGGATATCTATTGTGCTGTTCCATGTATAATTCACTTTGGAGTATTTCCTGTAGGGCAGGCCCAGCGAAGACAAATTCCCTTAGTGTTTGCTTCTCGGGAAAAGTCTTTATTTCTCTATAATTTATGAAACATAGTTTTGCAGGATACAACATTTTTGACTGGAAATTGTTCTGTTTAAGAAGACTAAAAATGGGGACCCAATCCCTTCTGGCTTATAAGGTCTCTGCTTAGAAGTCATGCTGTTATCCTGATGGATTTTCCTTTGTAGGTTAGTTGTCATTTTTGTCTTGTAGCTGGTAGGGTTTTCTCCTTCATTTTGACTTTGGCTAGGTTGATTACTTGTGTCTTGGAGACGTTCTGTTTGCTATGACTCTTCCTGGTGTTTGATGACCATCTCGTATCCATATGTCTGAATCTCTGGTGATACCGGGGAAGTTTTTCTCAATAATTCCCTCAAATAGATTTTCTGTGCTTTTTGCTTTTTCTTCTTCTCCCTCAGGGATACCTATAATTTGTATATTGGCTTGTTTCACATAGTCCTGTATTTCTCTGAGTGATTGTTTATTCTTCTTTATTCTTCCTTCTGCATCTTTGACTGACTGCATTCATTTGAGAGCCTTGTCTTCAAGCTCTGAGATTCTTTCTTCTGCTTGGTCTAGCCTGTTGTCGAAGCTTTCTATTGCATTTCAAAGTTCCCTAAATGACTTTCATTTCTTTGAGTTCTGTTATATCCTTTCTTATATTGTCTAGCTCTTTAGCAACTTTTTTGTTTTTTAATTGATGTCCTGAAACATTTTTTTTTTTTTGCTTCTTTGTGTTGGCTTTCAACTTTGTCTTCAATGCCATTCACCTTATTTGCCATCCATATTCTTAATTCTATTTCTGAAATTTTAACAGTGATCTATTGTTATCCTTTTCAGGTGTTGAACTAGCTTGTTTTTTTTTCATTTTGCTAGAGTTCTTTTGCTGTTTTTTCTTATCTGAACTCTCTTCTCTCAGCTCAGAGCACACAGGTTTGCAGTGTACCTGTTTTTTGCTGGGAACTCTCCTACTTTATAAGAAGGAGGAGAGATCCCTAGATTACCACTTTTTGACCTATTCTGGACTATTGACTTGGCAGGAGTGGGGCAGATACACTGAAAGCATTAATGCAGCTGTTCTGTGTTGTCCCATTCCCCTGCGACTGTCACAGTCCAAGCCAGTGCTGGATGATCTCTGTGTGGACTGGTGGGTTGTTTCCCAGGCTACTGTTGGAAGCTCAGGCCAGGGGCTGGGCAAGTCTCTCTCTAGGGAGACCAGCATTGTGGGAGATGGCTGTGCTAAGGTCTCTCCATGGTGATGACAATGGCAACTGGGCGAGGCTGTTTAGGCAGTGGTCATGGGTGTCAGGGCTGTGGGCATCTGCTCCACCTGGGTCCTTCTGTGATGGTGGCTTGTGGCTATCAGGTACCTTGGTGGAGCATTGGACCATGGGGGCAGTTCCCACCAGGCAGTGAGTGGGAGCCCCTTGGGGGCAGGACCATGGGGCCCGGCCACAGTGCAAGAGTCGCAGGTGCAGGGCCACAGGGACAGACTACCAGGCAGCTGGGGCTGTCCCCCTGCCCAGGATCCACTGAGGCAGCCACCACAGGGATTCTCAGGTGGCATCTGTGGTGCCCATTCTGCTCAACTCCCCTGTGAGGTGGAGGGGTACTCAGCTCCCAGTCACCAGTGCATGAGAGCATTCCCTCCCCGGCTTGGGTGGTGCAATGCAGATGCAGAGGCAGAGGCAGAGGCAGCTGAAGCACAGCTGAGCCCTGTGTAGGCCAGGCACTCTGTATCTGACAGCTCAGAATGGCCTCAGCTGCAGTGAACTGGGAACAGAAGCCACCGGGTCCCTGCTTGCCCACTCTCCAGTGCAGTGTTGCTGCACAGACTCCAAGCAGTTCCCTGATCAGTTCAGAGGTCTGTGGTGGTGTTGGGGTCCCCCTTACTGCTCAGGCTGCAATGTCCATGGGGGGATCATGGAGCCCCTGGGTTCTCTACTCCTATTCCCTGCGTATTGACACCTCCCTTAGGTACCTTCTGATCTTGTCCAGTGGATCACTCCGTCACCTTCTCTTTCACTCTGGTTTTCCCCCCTTGCTTCTCTGATGTGGTACAGTGCTCTCTCCAAGAATGCCCATCCATAGGTGGGCATCCACCTGCATCTTTTGGTCCTGTCCTTGAGAGTGGCGTGCATGGGCTGCTTCTAGTCCACAGTCTTGCCTTCTTTCTTCTCTTATATCTTTAAATAAATAAAATGTTACAGATAGAGTTGCGGCCCATTTTGAGGAGCATTTCTGGTAACCAGAAATCAGAAGCAAAACATGGTGAAAAATGTAGCTCTTTCGACACAGACTGTTCACTTTCCATGGAGGGAAAATATACATTTTACAGCAGGTTCTACATGTTTGACAGTGTGCCATATACTTTCACATATGCTCAGTGTTGTGCTGGTAAACTGGCTTTCTGAGGGAAAAAAAAACCTTGTTTGTAGTGTTTGCTGATTTCCGTGGTATGTAAACACATTTGCCATGACTGATTGCAAGCGGACAACCATTTAACAACTGGCTTGTGAAATTCCTGAATATTTCACAATGTGCTTTTGTGATCCAGTTGCCAAGCTGTCTCGGACCCAACTTTAAGTATGAATTCATTCATTAGATATTTATGGGGACCATTTATGAGCTGAAAATGTTGGTAAAACAGCAGGCTTTCTGGTGAAGCTGGCTTTCAAGTGGACTCTTTAGTCTTGAGAGTTTTAGGTGTTGCTACTGCCATTTCTGGATGTGGGAACTGAGGCCCAGAGAAGTTAAGTAATGCAGAGGAGGCCGCTGATAACATGCCCCTATTTCCTTGGCATTTACCATTTCCACTCATGCCAGCCTAACTTCTGGCTGCCTGGGCCTGGGCCTCCCCTGCAGCTCTCTGTTCCCAGCTGGGCTTGCTGCACCTGTTAATGGCTTGCTCTGCTGCAGAGTCTGGGGATTAACATGCCCTGGAGCTGATGGGAGTTAGGGGATGAATTCTCCATGTCCTTCACCCATCAAGCAGGATAACAAGTGCATGTATCATACTAGGTTCCTCAGGAGGATTAAGCTCACAGGATTAAGTTCCCTTCAAGGGTAACTGACTTGAAAATGCACACTTTACTGACTGCCTTCCCCTTCTCTTTTCCTGCTTCAATACCCGTATTTCCTGCAATTGCATCCATGGTACACTCCTTGTACTGGAATCCCGGCCTCAGGGTCTGCTTCTGGGGAAACCCAAACTAGGCCAGGCTCCACTCAGTCGGATTCCAGAGCTCTGCATGCTTTTTCTACCAACCACCCTGCTTCCTTAATGCTCATTCCGTGCCTTAATGTTTCCGGTTCCACTGCTAAAATGCCACAGTCTGGGTGTGGGCGGGGGAGCATGACAACAGGACTGGGAAAGCAGCCCTCCTTATCCCACTGGGGCTTCTACTCTATCCCCTGGGCAAGAACCAGGGTCACCTGAGTTAGGGTCCAAGAACACTCCAGCCAAATACCAAATTTGTTGTTGGTCCAAACTTTTGGGCCGAATCTGGCCCTCCTATCTGCTGGATTGAGCTGACCTGAAAAACTAAGAAGGATGATTAAAGTCATAATTTGCTTCTCACCTATAAATCTAGAGCCCAGAGTTATCCTGAGGAGCCCAGCATGTTCCCACCCCCACCATCACCCCAACCCTGTTTCTTCTCTCCCGGCCCCCCTCAGCAATCTGGAGCCAAAAGCACCTCCTAAATAAAAGTCCTCCCAAGCTTGATGATTCTTCCCTGAGCCTCACTGTTCCAAAGCTGCTTTGCCTGTCATATGCTCTGGAAGCAGTGCCTACCTCTCCCCTTTGGCACTTATTACTGTTTTAATTTTATATCATTTTTGTGCTTACTAAATGTCTGTGCCTTCCAACATCCAGAAAGCTCACTAGGGAGAATCTCTGTCTGTTTTATCTCTCTAGAGACCTTTACATCTAACTTGGAGTCTGGTACATAGTAGATGCTCAATAAATATTTTGAATACATATGTAGAAAGAAAACAAGTGAAGAATAACTCTTCTTGTTCTTGAGTTCAGAGTAAACCTCAGATGCTAACTCTGCTCACATTTTTGGTCTTCATGTCTCCCTGTGACGCCCTGCCCTTAGCTGGTCTTTGGATATTAAAAAGCATCAGCCTACCTTGATGTATCAGAGCAGAGCCTCTGGAGTCAAAATGCCTGTGTTCAAATCCAGGGTATGCTATTCATGAGCTGTGCGACCTCGGATGAATTACTGTACCTCTCTGTTCTTCAAGGTTTTCATTTGCAAAATGAGGAAAAGAGTACTTAGCTCAAAGAGTTGCTCTGAGGAGTAAAAGATTTAATGTAGGTAAAGTGCATACAACAGATACTGGCACGTAGCACAGCTTGAGCCTTCCTAATCCAAAAATCTAAAATCTGATAATGCTGCAACATCCAAAACTTTTTGAGCACCAACATGATGCTCAAAGGAAATGTTCATTGGTGTGTTTTGGATTTCAGATTTTCTGTTAGGGATGTTCAACCAGTAAGCATATGCAAATATTCCAAAATACGAAATCTGAAACACTTCCGGTCCTAAGCATTTTGGATAAGGGATATGCAACCTGGAGAGAAGACAACACAGACATAGCGTTCGCTCAATAGTAAGTGCTGAGTTAATGTTTAACCGTGAAAAGCTTTTGAAATTTAACAAAGTGCACTGTGCATTTCCTCTAAAGAAAACTCTTCCATGCTTTAGGATCAGTCACCACCTCTGACCCTGGCAACCTGAGCTGCCCCGAGTAGCCTCTTGGCTTCGTCTGCTACCTATCTGAGCTCCAGGGATGGGCTGCTTTCGTCCTCCTCCGACACAGCAGTGTTTGCCAGCTTCGGGCCTTGGTCCACGCTGCTCCCTCCTCCTGGAGTGTCCTCAGCTTCCCCTCTGTGAATGGGCTCTCATCCTCCAGGAGTCACCTCTTCCATGGGGCCTTCCTTAATCTAGTGAGGCCAAGTCCCAGCCACTCTTCTCAGGAGAACTTATTAGAAGGCAGAATTATCTAATTTAGTTGTTTGGTTTCTCTCTCCCCCCAGAATATCAGCTCTCTGCACTGAGTCCCTCACTGAGAAAGTATCAATAAAAATGTCGAATGAACATTCTGGCATGGCATTAGGTGGCTGATTCCAAGCCCCGAGCCTGGGACCCCATGTCGCCCCCACATAGCCGCCCAGCCCTCTCTCGCCCCCTTGTCCACTGCACGGCCTCACCACACGTCTCAAGCCAGTCCCCTCATGGCAGCACTGGCCTGCAGCCCTGGCTGCTGCCCTCACTCCCTCACAGCCTCCAGGCCCTTGGGAATCCTGTTACTCTCCTACTCCAAACTCTCCAATGGCTTCTCATCACACTTACCTTAAAATGCCAAGGGCCCACATAATCCTGTCTACTTCAGCCTCCCTCTTATTCATCATGCTCCAACCAGGTCAACCTTCTTTTGTTCCTCAGATTCCCAAGCCTATCCCGACCTCAGGGCCCTTGCACTTGCCGCTCCTTCTAGCTGGAATGCATGTCCCTCATCTAATGCCACAGCAGGGTTTTCCTCTTAACTTATCCTTTGCCTCAATGAGACCTTCCCTGGGTCCTCATATGACACAGTGCCCAGAGAGATTTATAT
The DNA here is from genome assembly GCA_004363605.1 of Indri indri. Taxonomy (NCBI): domain Eukaryota; kingdom Metazoa; phylum Chordata; class Mammalia; order Primates; family Indriidae; genus Indri; species Indri indri. Next base: position 38,038 of record RJWJ010010863.1, on the reverse strand, counting down.
TAATCTGTGTTATTATCTGTTTTTCCTCTTCATAGCTCTTACTACTACACTTGACCCTCAAACAATGTGGGGGTTATAGATGCCAACCCTCATGCAGTCAGAAATTCAAGGATAACTTTTGACTCCCTCAAAACTTAAGTACTAACAGCCTACACTGACTGGAAGCCTTATCGATAACATAAATAGTTGATTAACACATATTTTATATGTTATATGTATTATATACTGTACTCTTATAATAAAGTGAGCTAGAGAAAAGAAACTTATTAAGAAAATCATCAAAAGAGAAAATACATTTACTGTACATTAAGAGGAAGAGGATCATCATAAAGGTCTTCTTCATCCTTGTCATCTTCACACTGAGCAGGCTGAGGAGGAGGAAGAGGAGGGGTTAGTTAGTCTTGCTGTCTCAGGGGTGGCAGAGGCAGAAGAAAATCTGCATATAAGTGGACTTGCATAGTTCAAGCCCATGTTGTTCAAGGTCAACTGTATTTGAAATCATCCGTTTAAAAAAATCTACCTACCTACCTTCCTATCTATTTCTTGACTTAGGATGCACACTTGTTAGAGCAGAAAACTTTACCTCTCTTTTTATTCGTTGCTATATATCTAGTGCCTGGTGCAGTGTCTGGCACACAGTAGGTGCTTAATAAATATTTCCTTAATGAATGAATGACAAAATGAATGAACAAATGTTCCTCCCTGGGACACAATGGCTCTCCCCAGCATTGCTGTTTGCTGAGTAAAAGAGTCTGAAGTCCCCATCTAGGCCCATGAACTGAGATGCTGCTTATAAAATCACTGCCACCACGTTCTTGGCTCAGGGATCCTCACTGGGCTTTGCTTCCGCCACTTCGTGTCCTTTCCTGGATAGTGTCCTGCTTCCTCAGAGTCTGTCCCTAACCCTACAATCAATTTTAAGAGGCAACTTAGTGTGGCTCGAGATGCTGGCAGATTCAAATTCAAATCCACCCTCTTCCACTTAAAATTCTTTTGCCTTGGAATGAGTCACTCTGTCTCTCTGAGACTTAGCTTCCTCAATTGCAAATAGATACTGTAGTGAGAAACAGCAAATAGCTGTTGTCATACGGGGTCACCAGGAGGACTAAATGAGATTGTACATCTCAACAGTTTGGCGCAATGGTAAATGCTGGAAGCAGTTTTGACACTTTGACAGTTTGCTACACTTTCAATTTGACTTGTCCTCAGGTCCCTGTATTGTTTCTGCTCCATGAACTTTCACTCTCCCTGACACCTCAGCCTTGTCCCAGCCAAGCCCCCATACTTGGGCTGACCAGCGAATCAATGGCCACTCATCATTTTTAGTGACAGCTGTGGAGTATGCAGAAACTGCAATTGTGACTTAAACAAAGCAGCAGCCAGATCACCTGGCTTGGAACTACAGTTCTGTGTGTCATCTCATCAAAGCACCAACCTCAGAATTCCCTTTTGCCTCCTCCCCAGTGCCATGTTCATCTCTAGTGATGCATGTCAAATTTCTACAGAAATGTTCTGGTAGGATTATAATATTCACTTTCTTCAAACCCATAGAAGGGAAAAATAAACCCTTCCTCCCTAATAACAAGGTAAGGAGTCAAACAGTAAACATAGGTCTATTTACTTAGCAGCCAGGGCACAGAGAAGCTGAGACATCTCAACACCTAGTACCAGTCTTTTTCTAGAACTGTGAGTGCAGACACACTCACCTTGGGCACTGAGTCTTGCTTGCTACCTTGAGTTGTAGTAGTGACTGTTAAGTCCCAGTGCCTCTCAACCTCTCTGTCTTGATGTAAGTTAGGTATTGTGCTTATTCAACAATTTTAAGTCCCTGACCTTCTGATGGAAACTGCCTTAACTCACTGTTCAGCTCCCGCGCTGTTCAAAGTAAATTTCTCAGCACTCATTTTTCTAGCAACACCTTGAATGTAAGTTAGAGAGCTCTTTCAGGAGATGGAAGCAAGCACAGGAAAACAAAATAATAAAATACCCAGGTGTAGACATTAGGATTTGTGGACGATGTTAAGTGGTTATTGCTTAGTGCATCTCCCTCTATTCATTACATTGGAATAAAAACCAGAAGTAAGTAATCTATTGTTTAGGAACTAATAATGGTTTGTCTTCCACACAGGCTAAAATCTTTGGAGGAGCTTGAGAGCATTTAGTGAAGCCATTTGCCTGTCATTGGCCTCTCTGTAATTCCTCGGTTATGAAGTAATGTCTTTCCAAACACCCCATGAAAAGAAATTAGAAAGAGACAAAGATGCATTGTATAGATGGGAAATAAATCACGCACATTCTGGAAACACGACTGCATTGAGAATATCACTGCTCCATGCTAATTACTTTACTATGGATAAAAAAACTTTATGATTGAACACACAGGACAGTTCTAAGTCATCATGGAATGTGAAATTCTACTTCTTCTGCCTCTAAAGACTTAAACAACTGCTCTACATAGTGATGGAAAACCTTGTTCATAAGCACTTTGTGCAAATGCATCATTGAACAAGGAAGTGTATAAATTTCAAGTCTCAAAAATGGATTATTGCAAACATTTTATTTTGGTTGATCATCCCTATCTTGATGGAAAGCCCTTCTTTAAAATCATAACCTCCACAGTTGAGTTGGTTATTTTTGTGTGGATTTCCTAAGCCTTACAGATGTGTACATGTAGGAACATTGCTGTATAAGTTACTTATTGCTGTTTAATAAATTATTCTCCAAATTAGTGACTGAAGCCAACTCATATTCATTATCTCACAGTTTCTGTGCGTCAGGAATATGGGATGGCTTATCTGAGTTCTCTGGGTCCCTAACAAGGCTTAACCAAAGTGTTGGCTGGGCTGCAGTCTCATCTTAAAGCTTGACTAGGAATGGATCTGCTTCTAGGTTTACTCAAGAGATTTTTGTCAGAATTCCATTTCTCATGAGATTTGGACAGAGTGCCTCAGTTCCTCACTGGCTGTTAGCCAGAGGCATCCTTTGGTTCTCTGCCATGTGGGTGTCTCTTTAAGACAGCTTGCAATATGCTAGCTTATACCATCAGAGAGGGCAAACAAGATGACAAGACAGGGAATGAAAGTAGGATGGAAGACAGTCTTTTGTTACCTAGTCTTAAAAGTGGCATCCCATCACTTTTCCAGTATTCTGTTTGCTAGAATAAAGTCACTAGGTCTATCCACACACAAAGAGAAGGGATTACCCAAGGGCCTGACTACCAGGATCCAGGGCTCATTGAGGGCCTTCTTATGGGTTACCCGCCACAAATGCCTAGGACAAAAATCTGAAAGTATTATGAATCTATGATGCTTCTCTAGATGTAAAACAACAACATTGAACCCCACAGTGAAAGGCAATCTATTACGATGTTTCAAATTCTAACTTTGCAATGTACTAACTGTTCAAGAACTTGAGTAGCATATTTAACATCTATCTGTATAGTGGAGATAATGTTTACCTCACAGGGTAGGACAATATGAGTTTTTCTTTTCTTTTCTTTTCTTTTTTTTTTTTTTTTTTTTTACAAATACAGTACTAGCTTTATTACAGTTCAAGTACATTTGGGGTATTTTTTAAAAGAGATGAAATAGCTTTTCTTTAAAGGTAATATACATTTCCCCCTATTCAGCAATGTTTTTGTTTAAATCTTCACTTTTTATGTAAAGTAAAAAGGGCTTTGATATGTCTGCATTTATTCAAACTCTGATTTCCACATACTGACTCTTGATCCATCAGATGGTGGTGATCACCATCAGACAGGGTGAACCTCCACACTGGTCTGCTTGGCCCCTGGAGCTCCTAAACCATGCACAGGTGTTTTAATCAAAGACAGATTCATTCTCTCCCTCTCTCCCTCCCTTCTAGTTACCCATCCATCCATCCATCCATCCATCCAATCATCCCCCAGCAACTGTACTTCTATAAAGTTTTGTGTGTGGTCAAAGGGCTCAAGTCTTGCTAATGACAGTAAATTCATCATGTGAAGGATCAGATCTACCAAAAATCTCCAACAACTCAAAATCAAATACCTGAGTATGTATTTCATTTCACTGTTGTTTTGCTGACAAGTGGTATTTGGCAGAATTTGAAGGAGGAGAAGACCAAAAATATATCATTTTCTCCCTGTGTCTGTCCAGGATTGACTATAATAAATGCTATTTATCATTACTGTCACTTATTGGTAGGATAATGACACATAGAACTCTGAGCACTATTAAGCAGTTGTTAAAAATAATTATGGAAAGTAATATAGCAACGGATATTTACACTGTTTTAAGTTGTGAGTTTAATAAGCAAGATATTTATTGTTCATGTTCCAATTTTAGCTATCTAATGTATTATATATGCAAGTAGATTAAAAACTGAAAGGGGATATTAAAAATGCAATGAGTTGCTGTATTTGAAGGGCAGGACTATTAGTATTTTTCCCCGCTGTTTTCCAAACTTTCTGTAATGTTTTAGTATTGTCTTGATGATCATGCAGGAAAGGAAGGGCATCCAAAAAGACTTTAGTTGTGCTTGAGTTGTCCTACTTTTGGTTGCTTGGAAAGGTTTTTTTTTTAATTAAATTAATTTTATTTTTTAATTTCAGAGTATTACAGGGGCACAAACACTTTGGTTACATAAATTGCTTTTGTGCCACCCGACAAGCTTGCCCATCCCCCAGACAGCAGGCACCACATCCGTTAGGTGTGCATTTACCCATTCCCACCTAGTCCCGCCACCTAACACCCAATGAATGTTACTTCCCATATGTGCACGTTAGTGTTGATCAATTAGTACCAATTTGATGGTGAATACATGTGGCCATGTGGCATTTGTTTTTCTATTCTTGTGATACTTCACTTAGAAGAATGGGCTCCAGCTCCATCCAGGATAATACAATAGGTAGTTCGTTATTTTATATGGCTGAGTAGTACTCTATGGCATACATATACCACATTTTGTTAATCCACTCATGTATTGATGGGCACTTGGGTTGTTTCCACATCTTTGCAATTGTGAATTGTGCTGCTATAAACATTCAAATGCAGATGTCTTCTTTGTAGAATGTCTCTTTTCCTTTGGATAGATACCTGATTATTACATAGTAAGTAGGTTATAGTGGGAAAAGTTGTATTTTGTGTGACCAATGTAGAACATAAGTAAACAAAAACAACAACAAAATGAAGCAATGATTAAATCCAAGGAAACCAAAAAGTTATCAGAAGAAGGCAATGAAGTCACAGAATACGACAAGAGCTAATTGTGAACAGTATTTACAGAGCTATACCACTGAAGATCGGTTTAAACAAGAAGTGCAATGTAACTATTTCCAAATGATGGGGGGCGGGCGACAGTGTGCTTGTGTGGTTTCTATGGGGGTTATTCAAAAGAATCAAATCTTCATTTTTCATAAAAATACATAATAGAAGAAACTGTAAAATCAATAAGTAGCAGATAAGTATTTACAGAACAATGTGGAAGTAAACTGCAGAAGTTGCAAGTGGTTTCCTCTGAGGAGTGGGCGTTAGAGGTAGGAAGGGCTGGGTAGAGAATGTTTTTCCTCTTTAAAATGTTGTGCTATTTTAATTTTTAAACTTCTTTCAAGTATTCATTTTGTAAAAGAAACTTTAAATTAGAAAAAATAACATAGAAATATTTAAAATGTTTTCAAAAGAAGATGAAGCCATACTCCCACCTTTCAAATATAACTATTTCATTTTGCAAATTACTTTCCCAACTTTGTTCACATACCTTTGTATTACATAGGTGCAGTCATTTATTATTCTGATTTTACACTTTTCATTTGTTAAGTTAGCTTATGATTTTTATGTTTAGTGCTGAAAATTGTCTGGGTGGATCACAATGAACTTACCCATTTCTCTCCAGTATTAAACATTTTGATGGCTCCTTGTCTACGATGATAATAAGTAATGTGTTCATTGTTCACATGGCTGTTTTCTGTTTGTTTTGCTTCTCTTGAAGTATTTAATCCAGTAGTGTACTCACTACATCAAAAGGAGTAGGCATATTTTTTACCATGTATCATATTCCAAAAAGATTATATCAAGAGAAAATACTATCGATAATTGGGGAATTTACTCTATCTCGAGAAATTCAAAGCAGCCTCACTCTAGGAACCTGGTATAGCAGAAGTAAAATGCATAAGAACTATATTGCCAGTCCATTTTATATTGAGTGAGACATTAATTTGTAATTATTGGTAGTAATATTTACTAATTTGACAGAATAATATGCTATTTCAAGATTACTGGAGTTTGCACTTTTTGTTTGGTCAAAGGGCAACAATGATCTTAATGTATTTTCTCTCAAGTGAGTTGTTTATAGTCATTGACATTTTCATTTTAAAAGGTTTTATTAATCTCCATGAACATCTACTTGGTGAAAATAATGTAAAAAGCCTTTTTTAGACTCCCTGTATTCCTCAGAACAACCTGAAAAGAACATGAATGATTGTGCCTTTATGTGCTCACAAACCAAGGGGGCATGATCCCCCCTTGTGACGCATGAATCTCCATGAATGGTACCTCAGGATTGTGCAGTGCACAACCTCTGCTACTGCATGTGGCAGATCTGTCCACTCCCTGTTCGTTGACAAGTCACCCACAGAGTAAAACAAAATATATGAAATAAACATTGTAGCTGCATCCCCACCCTGAGGCAAGAAAAGTCCATGAAGCCTGCTACGAATAGATGTAGCAAGGGAATAGAATTGAAAAATTGTTTTATTTATTTATTTCTTGTACTCTTATCATGAAAGAATAAGAGCCACGTTTCCTTGCTTCTTCCCAAGGCCTTCCCAGGAGAAAGTTAAATTAAGTATTCTTTTGCCTGAGAAAGGAAGGGCTAAAAGTAGTGTCTGCCTCATTTTAGGAGAGATTTAGAGTTTCTAAGACTAAGGCAAGAAAGTGAAGGTGGCTAGTCCTGAGATTAATGTAGCCTAGTATTCTGCACCCATGCAGCACCCTAGGAGAGGGCAGGTCCTTTGAGATAGGGAGTAATCATAAACTGTGCAACATCAAATGTCCAGCAGCTAATCTGAATATAAAGGACCTGAATGACGGGGGCATTTGAGGCTGCTAACTTTGAGGGGACCAAATGGCCTTGAACAGTAAATGCTTCCGTGAGACTATAGTGCAGTAAGGACCAAAAAACAAACAAACAAACAAACAAACAAACAAACAAAAAAAAAACCTTCCTAAAATTACTTATTACCTATACTGAATTAAAGTCCTTGGGACTCTGGTACTACCTAGGGAGGGAGCCCCACTGGTGGACAATGTTGGATCTCTTGTCAATCTCTAGCAAGTGGAATTCTAAGCTGGGTTTATACTTTTTGGAAATATTCTTAGTATGGTGTTTCCTGCTGTGAAGAATATTCCATTTCACTGAGCAGTCTCAGAGAGGCACACATCAATCCAGAGGTAAGTGTAAAAAAGGAATGCCGCACCAGAACTGGAATGTTAGCATAGAAGTACTAGGGCCATGTCTCTCTCGTTGCCTGCCCTGATATAGTTCTCAAGTGAATGAAACACTATTTGAGACATTGAGCTCCAAAGGACAGAACTCTCCATGTAGCCAAATAAGACAATAGCCATGTTAAATGTGTTTAAAAGGAAACCAAAATGTTACTAGAATTAAATATTAACCCCAGATTGGTGGATCAGAGAGTAGAGAGAGGTCCGAAGGTAGACTCGGGACTAAGGTTACTCTGTACTCATCTTAGAACTTGCTGCCTTCTTGCGCCCTGCCCCCTTGCATATACATAAGGAGCAACTTCTCTCTCATGACAATATGTAGAAGTTGGGCTTACGGCTGAAGCTCCCTTTGCTGCCTCCAACTTTGTACAGCCTCATCCCACATAATCGGAGCCACTCCTCACTCTGGGCATCTGGCAGACTGTCAGTGACAAACAGCACAAGACCTACCTCCTAGTGGTAGATGACTGGCTGCAATGAGTCGCTTTCAAATTCAATTCGTATACCAGCAGCTACTCTGGCAAAGAACAGTGAAAGTCTGTATAATTTTCTACTGCATTCTGTCACAGCTCCCAGCCAACATGAGTTATTAAAATCAATTAGCCTATTTCTTGTAGGTGATATAGACAGCATCATTAAGAGCAGAGCCCCGGAATAAACTGAGCTCAGATCTCAGCTGGTCAACTAATAATCTGTATAACCTTGGCTATATCACCAAATTTCTGAGTCTCAGTTTCACATTAGTAAAATAGGGATAAGACGGTAACTCTAACACTTCACAAACCTCTTAAAACATGTTATACCCACAATCAAATTTATATTATTACTATTCCCCTTTATAATAACTTTTTCCTTGCTTCTCACCTGTCAATACGTGGTCGTGGCTCAACTTTGAAGCCCAATTTTTAAGAGAGGAAACATTTGTGCAAAAAGAGAATGGAATAAGAACAAAACAAAAACAAAAAAACCAAAACCAAGATGTAAAGCTGTGCTATTTGCTAAATGAAACAATAGAGTGTCTCCGAAACCTTCCTGCATCGAAACGCGGTTCCATCACCACAACTCTAGATGTGCAGTGCTGTATGGCTTTTACTCACAACTCTCGGCTTGAATGGGCTATGACTCAAGCTTAATTTGGCTCCCAGGGTGTGGTTCGTGTGCACGGTCTACACTTTGTAAGAAAGATAGAGCTAGTTTTGTTTTAGGAAATGAAGATTAATAACCAGCAGCTGGCTCATTAATAACTTTGGGTGTGCGGGACAAAAACACATTCCTAGATAAATTTGCGATCCCATAAATATTGGTGAAGCAGTAAACTTCTGATTCTAAATTAGTTAAGCTTCTAGAGCCATAAAACACTTTTACTGCTGCCTTTTCCTTACCAAAATATCTGGCTGGGACCTTTCTCATATGTTTAAAGAACTACATTCACCTTCTTGTTTTAAAACCAATCAGATTTTGCAGTATTTATAGAGGATGGATTTGGATAAATACTTCTTATTTGAGAGATCAGCATAAACTGGTAATCACATCTGTATCATGCACTTACCCTTTTTCATGTCTCAGTACTCTCCTGGGGTAGAATGTTTTCACTTTGCATTTTCAGTGTGATTTTCTTCTCTACATTCAGGTGTGGGTTTGTCCAGAAATGTTGCCTTTTCTGTACACAAAAGCAAAAAAGAATTCCTTTTGCCTATGTTTTATATTTTACAAATAATTTCCCATCTCTTTATTCTTTGTCCTAAAACCACTCAATATGATAAGTATCATTATCCCTTGATAAGGAAAACAAGGTTTAAAAGTGTTAGGTCACTTGCTGAAGATTAACACTAACAGGAAAGGGTAGAGCCCAAAGTCTATTCCAGGTCTCAGAACTCCAGATCACATGCTGTTTTCATAATGATGGAGAAGGGAAGGCTCTTGGTGACAGATTAATTCTGCCTCCTAATAATTGTGCTGTGGGCTGCTCCTTATAGGAAATAGCTTCAGTATCTCTTCTCCCTGTCTTGCATTTTCTCATGGTACTCGCTTCCCATTGCAGTATTCTCTCCACCTCCCCCTACTGCTCTTTAGAAACAATTTTCTGTCAGTCATTTTCTTAGTTAGGTTCCCCTCAAAATGTACCCTGAGATAAAGTTTAGGGTGCCAGTTGTTTACTTGGGAGGTGATTCCAGGTATCACCATGAAACAGAGAAGAGGTAACACAGGGGAGGGACGGAGAGCAATGAGTTAGTTAACACTGGGTAACCAGGTCTTCATGCCAGCAGGTGTGCTTTGTAAAACCCACCTGAGAGTGGTCCCACGGAGGGAAAGCTAGCTCCATTCCCTCATTGGCTGGAGTTTGTTTCTGGGGATGTTCACTTTCCATCCTGACTTATGCATGGAATGACCATACTCCTGTGACTGAAGAATGTCCTCAGACAGACAAATGGGCAATTGAAGCAGAAAGTCATCAGCAGATATGATCATTGTCCACTGAAGTTTCAGTTCTCACCTCTGCCTGGAGTTGCAGAAGTAATAAGGATTGGGAATTTGGAGTGGGAGGGGAGACAGCAACAGTATGTGATGTAGTTATTTACTTTTTATTGTGAATTCAAGTCATTGGATAACCCCTCTTTGAAGGCACTTGGTATCTTCTCCCAAGTATCTTGATTGTAATTGACAGACAAACCCAAACTGGCTTTAACCACAAAAGGAATTTATTGGATCATATAGAAGAAAAGTCCAGAGAAAAATTTGGCTTTCAGTGCTGAGTTATGCAGGGGCTGTGGCATCAAGTCAATCCCATCTCCATGGTGTGGTAGCTCTATTTTCAGAAAGGCTCTTTACTCACAGTCCAAAAGCAGCAGCTAGCAGGACCTGGCTCTATTTCCTTCTAGGTTCAATTCCAGTAAAATAATGCATGTTGTTGTTTAGAATGGCCAGCAGAAGTTCTAATCTTCATTCTGGTTGGACTAGCCTAGGTCACATGCCTACCGTGGAGCAAATCACTATAGCCCAGGGAATGCAGTGCACGGATTGTTTTAGGCCTACACCATATATTACACCTTGACTCCAGATTCTGTGGGCTAAAGCTGGGGAGAAGTGGATCTGCAAATGAAAACAGAAGCTGTCTCCTGTAGGGTCAATAGATATTGAGAAGCCAAAGTGTAAACATCCAGTACAATCACTCACGGGAGTTACATTTCCATATTTATCTTTAACTATCATCTCTCGAAAGGGTTTTGAATGTCAGAGGGCAAAAGTGAGACAGGAGGGTGGTGAACAATGCTCACTACTGTGTAGACCAAGTGATGGAGGGCCCTGTTTAATGTATGAGTTTCTTGGTTTTTTTTTTCTTTGACAATCTGTTTCTCCTGATATGTGTGCAAGAAAATCCCAAGCCCAGACTGCACTCCTGCAATTGAGACAAAGAATTCCCTGAACACATACTATATGAAAGACTTACGTCCTCTGCCATTGGTTTCTCCCACTGGCAACTGCTCTACCCCTAGGTTTTTGTCCCTTTATTCTCTGCTCTGGGTGAGTCAAATCATGCTTTATAGCATTCATCTGCCCCAAGAGAGTATTAGCAGAGAATGCAATGTTTTTCATATATTCAATCATCCATCCTTTTGTCAATCCAGCCCGCCATTCAGTTATCTTTTATTGAATGCCTTGTATGTGCTGCAGAAGAGGCAGAGGCCAGTCAGAACAAATATTTTGCTTTCAAGCAGCTGAGTAATCTAGAAGGAGATTGTTCTGGTTTGAATGTGCTGCCCAAAAGTTTGTATGTTGATAATTTAATCCCTCTGCCCTATGAATGGATTAATGCTGGCTCTATCATCAAGAATGGATTAATGGATTGATGTCACTACCATGGGAGTGGGTTTTTTATCCCAGGGATGGCTTTAATACAAAAGTGAGCTCTCTTTGGCTCTCTTGCTCTTGTCTCCTGCCATGTGATGCCCTCCACCACATTGTGATGCAGCAAAAAGGCCTTTACCAGATGTAGGTGCTGTGTTCTTGGACTTCCCAGCTCCCAGAGCCATGAACTAAGTAGATCCCGTTTTTCAATAAATTACCCAGTCTACGGTATTCTGTTATAGTAACAGGACATGTACTAAGAGAATTGCTAAAAAGAAGTGGGGAATCTCACTACGTCAAATACCTAAAAATGTAGAAGCAGCCTTGGACCTGGGTAAGGGTAATGGGTAGAAGCTGGCAGAATTTGGAGGAACAGGCTATACAAAACCTGTATTGCCAAGAACAGAACATTATGGGCAATTCCAATGAGGGTTTGGAAGAAAAGACTAGGGTAAGTCTGGTAGTTCTTAGAGATTGCTTAAGTGGTCATGATCAGAATGCTGGTAGGAATATGGACAGTAAAGGCCATTCTGATGAGGTCTCACTTGGAACTGAGGAATCAGTATCGGAAATTGGAGCAAAGGCCATACTTGTCATAAAGTAGTAAAGACTTTGGCTGAACTGCATGCATACTCAAGGGCTTTATGGAAGACGGAATTTAAGAGTGATGGATTAGAATATCTGGTGGAAGGAATACCTAAGCAGCAAAGAATTGAGGCTGCTGCATGGCTACTTTTAATGGCTTACAGTAAAATAAGAGCAGAAAGAGATGACTTAAAGACAGAATTTGTAAATAAAAGGAAGCAGAGCAGAAAGATTTGGAAAATTTGCAGCCTGTCCATGTGGCAGAGACTGAAAGAACATTTTCAGCAGGAGAAACCAAGGATGTGACCAAGCCACCAATTGATAAGGAAATTAATATAGGTAGAACAAAACCAGAGGCTATTCATCAGTACAATGGGAGAAAAATCCAGAAGGCATCAATGAAATCTTCAAGGCTGCCCATCCCATCCAGACCCAGAGCTCTAGGAGGGCAGAACAGTTGCAGGAAATGGGCTGCTGCCCACACGACCTAAGCTCCCTGCTCCCTGAATTCTGGTGCAGCACACCTTGGCCACCCCAGCTGTGGCTCAGACCACCCCAGGTGGATCTCAACCTACAGCTCTGGAACGTACAGGTTGTAAACCTTGACAGTGTCCACATGGTCCTAATTCTGCAGGTATGAAGAATGCAAGAACTATGGGGGCATGGCTTCCTCCACCTGCATTTAAAAGGATGTCTCTAGCAGCCTGGATGCCCAGGAAGAGACTTGTTGCAGGGAGGAAGTCACCACAGAGAGCCCATAGTAAGGCAATGGTGAGTGGAAATGTGGGTCGATAGCTGGAGCCACCACAGAGAACCCCCACTAGGGCAATGCCTAGTGGAGATTCAGGGACAAGGCCACATCCTAGACTCCAGAACTATAGAGCTACCAGTATGCAATGCCAGCCTGAGAGAACTGCATGCATGAGCCTCCAACTTGTGAGAATTGCTGCATGGGCTGAGCCCAGCAAAGCCATAGGAGTGGTGCTGCTTTAGGCTTTGGGGTTCTAAACCCCGCAGTGTGTCTAGGAGGTGGCACATGGAATGAAAGATCATGCCGAGGCTTCAAGGTTTAATGTTCTTTTCCCTGTTAGGTTTAGGACTTATTTGGGACCAGTTACTCCTTTTTTTCTTTCCCCTTTCCCCCTTGTAGAATGGGAATGTCTATTATATGACTGTGGCACCACTATATTTTGGAAGTACATAACATGTTTTGATTTCACAGGCTCATAGCTGGAGGGAATTTGCCATGGGATGAATCGGGCCTTGAGTCTCACCCATATCTGATTTAGATGAGACCCTGAACGCTGGACTTTTGAGTTGCTGCTGGAATGAGTTAAGACTCTGGGTATATTAGGATGGAATGAATGTATTTTGCATGTGAGAAGGACATGAATTTTGTGGGCCAGGAATGTGATGCTGTGGTTTGAATATGTCCCCTCAAAGGTCAGGTGTTAGTAACTTAATCCCTCTGCCCTCATGAATAGATTAATGTCTGTCTCCCTGGAATGGATTAGTTATTGTGGAAGTAGTTTTGTTATAAAAGTGAGCTCTCTCTCTGGCTCTCTTGCTCTTGCCTATCACCATGTTATGACCCAGCAGGAAGGCTCTCACCAGAGGCTGGCACCATGCTTTTGGACTTCTGGAGTCATGAGCTAAATAAACTTATTTTTTTAAGTAAATTACCCAGTCTGTGATTTTCTGTTATAACAATGAAAACAGATTAAGACAGAGCTCTAGTGGGAGGAATAAAGCATGAGATACATACAAACAAAATCTCTAATGTGTGACAGAATTGACCGATGTCCTCAGTCATAAATAGATAAATCCCCACTCAGTTCAGAAAAAGAAATGACCCCTGATGTCTGGGCTGAAATTTTAAGATGGAATCTGACGGAGGAGGGAGAATAATTAAAATTAAATTAGTGTTTACATTTTAGAATACTTGAAATGCAGAGCATGATTAAAGTTTTTATTCCAGTAAATTAAATGTATCTATTTCAAATGGCAACTGATGCAATTCTGATTATTCCAGATTATGGCTGATGTCTAACCTTGTCCTCTAGGAATGTGCTTTTTCTGTCTTATCAAAGTGAAAATATCAAATTCAGTTCTTATTTTACCTTATGTGGTCCCAGTAGGACCAATGTCAGTCTTTATTCTCTGGCAAGGACTTGATGCCTTGCACGTGGATGAGTTGGTGGAATAATGTAGCCTGTGGGCTGTCTGAACTCCTGTCCATTGTGGAACAAATTAAGCACAGCATTGAGGTGGAAGCAAGATTAGATTTTAGGATATAGTTTTAAAAGTCAAAAAGTTGAATAGTTAAAACAAATCATATCATTAAACCATACACCCTTCTGAAGCAAGGACTGTGATTTATTCCTTTATATGCTTACTTCCAATCCTGGGTCATGGTCTGGCATATAGCAGGTGTTTAGTAAAGGCAAGTTGAGTTAATTCTTTGGCTATCTTTCGGGATACAACCATTAATGAGGAAACAATTGCACCATCAATAACCCCTACCTGTTTTAAACTCACAGAAGGCAGGGACCAGGTCTTACTGCTCTGTTCTTCAGTAGATCCCAGGTAAAACACAGAAATATGAACTTTCAAAGTCTGACTCTCCCGATGCACTTCTTTAGCTGAGATCCTTGTTTTGTGGATGTAGAATCTTTTGACATTGCTTTGCCATTCACTTCTAACCATCTGAAGATGCTGGATTACCTTGGATTCCTTTAGACCAAAAAAGAAAATGAAAGAACCCATTTGAGATATCTGACTCTTTCTAAATGTCAGAATTTTATTGCTTTAGGCACAGGTCATTGCACAACTTGCAGACCAAAGATAAACAGTTACAATGTGTTCTGCAGGAAAGGTTATGATATTGCATACAAAACTGAATAAAAGAAAATTTCTGCATATACAAATAAACAACTTCTCAGAATTTGTTTTTCAGAGAAGACTGTGCAAAGAGAAACATGACAAGTTACCTCCATGTCTGTGTCAGAGAAAGAATAACATTTAAAAATATTAAAAAGTGCTGGTTAATATTGCCACCAAGAAATTATGATAATAGTATGGCTCTAAATAAACCCTTCAATCCAGTTTGTAGGCATTGGAAAGACTATTTTACTGGGAGAAAGGAGGAATGTAATGCATATCTTAAGAGCAGAATCCCAAAAATAATTTTATGTATATTATTAACGATTTCTAATTAATACTGCCTCTGACAAAGCCATAGCCTATTTTCCAGTGTCTCTTGTATAAACAAATTTGACATGGTGGTCAAATCACTGAAAAATTGGAGATAAAAATGCAGGAATTTGTTTTAAATCATAACACAACTTTAGAGAGAGAGAGAGAGAGAAAGAGAGAAGGAGGGAGAGAGAGTGCGTGCGAGAGTGCACGAGAGATTGAGAGATTGATTGGTTTAGAAAGATGGTTAAAAGATTATTTGCCAAATTGCTGTCCTTGTAATTACTTGACACTTATTTATAGTACTGTTTATTTCTCCTCTAATGAGTCACTATCCTATAAATAAAGATAGTTAGCCCTGCCTTAGTGTATTGGTTCTGAGCTATTACCTGTTATGTTGTATAGGAGGATAATAATTTGATATGGTAGCCGTTAGCTGTTTTTTGTTTTTTTCTTTTTTCCTTAGTAAGTACTTTTTTAAATCTATTGCCCTACCAGGCAAGCTGAAGCATCCACTGATTTCTGATATGGCTGTTTGGCACATCTCAAGTTAACACAAAAATTAAATCTTGGCTTTGGAGTTTTAAAGCAGACTTTTGAAATGCATCGCAGAGACAGAAGTTTTTAGAGAAAGAGGCTTTCAGGTTCAGGAACCTGATCTTTGGAACTTCTAAGTCCAGAAGAGTCCAGAAGACTCAGGGCATGAATTTTCAATCACAAACAATTAGAGGCAGAAAAATACCTGATTGGGCAGAGCCAGTTCTTCCTGCCCTCTCAGACTAGATAATGAGCTCATAAGACACATAGGAGATGTCTGGTTTGAACATGGTGGCATAAAGTCACCTGAAGAAATAGTAATAGAAACTCTACCTTCAGTGAAATGAGGAGGTTGATGAAACCTCACCTATGAAATAGATGGAAGGGAGGACCAAAGTGATAGAGGCTGAGTCGGATGTGTGTGGAAGGAAGTGGGTTATCTTAAGAAATATAACTATCAGGAAAAGCCTAGAGAGGATAATCCTTAAAGCTGAGGAAGCAGACTGATGTGAAAAACATAAATTCCTTGGGAGTCGAATTAGGAAACAGAAATACAAGCTGACACATGAAGTTGTCCTGCATTCAATGTCAGTCTGAGGAATTTAGGAAGTCTAAGCAAAGAATCACACGGAACAGCCATATTTGCAGATGGCAGTTTGTCATTGAGGTAGTGGAAGAAAAGAGAGAATTTACAATGTGAACAGCCTCATAGCCACTTATTTCCATTGCTTAGAAAGATGTGAAGGCTAAACAAACTCACGTACAAAAACTTGAGCCAAAGAAAAATTCCTGCTCACCTGAAACACACCCTTGACCTCTTCTTTGTAGCTGGGTCAGAAAAATTTATCTCCTTCAAAGATGAGAAATTCAGAGGAACTAGCACAAAAAAAGCACAGGCAAAAGAAGCAAAAATAGACATATGGGACTACATCAAAATAAAAAGCTTCCGCACACCAAAGAAAACAATTAACAGAGTGAACAGGCAACCTACAGATTGGAAGAAAATATTTGCAAGTCATTTGTCTGATAAGGGGCTAATATCCAGAATATATAATGGACTCACACTAACTCTATGGAAAGAAAAAAAAATAATTCAAGTAAAAATATGGGCAATGGACCTGGATAGACATTTTGCAAAAGAAAACATACAAATGGCCTACAGGTATATCAAAAAATGGGCCAGTCATTGTGGCTCACACCTGTAATACTAGCAGTCTGGGAGGCTGAGGTGGGAGGATTGCTTGAGACCAGGAGTTCAAGACCTGTCTTTACAAAAAATAGAAAAAATTAGCCAGGCATGGTGGCATGCACCTGTAGTCCCAGTTACTCAGGAGGCTGAGGCAGGAGGATTGCTTGAGCCCAGGAGTTTGAGGTTACTGTGAGCTAGGATGATGCCACTGCACTCTAGGGATTATAGAGTCTCTATAGTCCAGGCGACAGAGCAAGACCCTGTCTCAAAAATAAATAAATAAATAAATAAATAAATAAATAAATCAATAAAAGCCTGCACCATGAATCATTAGAGAAATACAAATTAAAACCACAATGAGATATCACCTCACACCTGTCAGTATGACTATTATCAAAAAGATGAAAAGTAGTAGCGAATGCCGGTGAGGATGTGGAGAACATGAAACCCTCATATACTGTTGGTGGGAAAGCAAATTATTATGGCCATTATGGATGACACTATGGAGATTCCTCAAAAAACTAAAATTGGACCTACCATATGATCCAGCAATCCCATTTCTGGGTATTTACCTAAAAGGTTTGAAATCAGTATGTTGAAGAGATGTCTGCACTCTCAAATTCACTGCAGCGCTGGCCACATAGCGAAGTTACAGAATCCACCTTAGTGTCCGTCAGCAGATACATGGATAAAGAAAATGTGGTGTATATACACAATGGAATACTCTTCAGCCTTAAAAAACAAAAGAAACTTTGTCATTTGTGACAACATGGATGAACTTAGAGGTCACTAAGTGAAATAAGCCAGGCACAGAGTGACAAGTAACACATGATCTCATTTGCATGTGGAATCTAAAACACTCGAACTTGAACTCATGGAAGCAGAGAGTAGAATGGTGGTTACCAGAGGGTGGGGGTGGGGTGGAAGGGGAGATGATGATCAAAGAGTACAAAGGCTCAATTAGACAGGAGGAATGCTTTTTCTTAAAAATTTCTTTGAGATACATTGCACAGGATGATGAATATAGTAAATAATAATGTATTGTACATTTCAAAATTGCTGAGAGTAAATTTTTAAAGTTCTCGCCACAAAAAAGGGTATTTAAGATGGTAGATATATTAATTAGCTTGATTTAATTATTCCACATTGTATTCATAAAATCATGGCATCATTTTGTACCCCATAAATATATAAAACTATAATTTATCAGTTGACAATTAAGAAAAATAAAATTTGAAACAAAGTTCCTACAAGGAAACAAAAACCAGGAGGATGAGAACAGGATGAACAAATGACAGCTGAAGACTGTAGAGGAAACGTGATGCTGAGGGGAGAGAGGGATTTGCTGGCCCCAGAGAAAGCCCCCATCTGCAACCTTCCACGCGTGTTGCAGGCCCACTCCGCACAGAGCTCTGGCAAGGGGCTGGGGGATGGGAACAGAAACTCAGGGACTCAAAGCCAGAGCATTCTGGTCTGAGGCTGGTGACGTAGCAAATGCTCATAGAATCCCTTTGCTCAGGGTGATGTGGGTGTTGCACTGTAGACACAGCTGCCGGGGTGTGCTCAGGAAGAGAAGGCTCACTTGCCTCCTGGAGACCCTTCTGGTCCCAGAGACCCCCCGGGGAACAGCCTGGTGCTGCTCATCCCTCCTACGGGGGCACAGAAGTAGCTGAGTAAAATCTGAGCCAGACGGCCTTGCCGTGTTACCATCTGCTGGTCAGCGTGACCAGAGGCCGAGGGAACAGTGATGTTCCAAGGATTCTAGGCAAACAGATGATAAGCACCATGTCAGTCAGGGCTTGCCAGAAAAACAGAACAAATAGGATGTGTGTACACACACACACACACACACACACATACACACATACACACATACACACAGATATGGGCTGTATCATACATATATGTATATAATATCTACATATATATAGGCTGTATATCTGTGTGTGTGATGTGTGTGTGTGTATATATACAGAGAGAGAGATGGAGACAGACACAGAGGGAGGAATTGGTTTACATGATGATGGAAGCTGACAGGTCTAACTCCTGCAGGGAAGGCCCTCAGGCTGCAGAGTCGGGAGGAGTGGATGTTGCAGCTGGAGTCTGGAGGCCATCTCCAGGCAGAATTCTCTCTTTCTACGACGAGGTCAGTCTTTTCTTCTACTGAGGCCTTCAGCTGATTGGAAGAGACCCACCCACATTATGGAAGGCAATATACTTTATTCAGTCTACTGATTGAAATGTTAGTTTCATTTAAAAATACCTTCCTCGGGACATCTGGACTGACGTTTGACCAAATATCTGTGTGCCATGGAACAGCCAAGTTGACCCATAAAATTAACCACCGGGACCAGAGAATCAGATTCTTCCACTTCCCCTCTTCCCTTTGGGGCATCTGCAAATTACTGGGGTGAGAGGGAGAGGAGACTTAAACTGGATGGGGGTTCATGAAAAAGTTAAATTCTACTATTGGAGCAACAGTCACATGTCTAGAACAGCCAGGTATGTGAATGGACATGCATCTCAAATGACTCTGTGCTTTTCCCCAGGACCTGAGCTACCCTGCTCTGTTGTCCTACCTGGAGCGGCTGCTTTGGAACATCAGCTCTGGACGTCTCCAGAAGCTCTCTCTGACGGACGTGGTTTCCTCTCCTCCCTGCTGCCGGCCCACTGTGTGAGCCTCTGCCGCTCTGACTGCCGTGCGGTCTCCTTTCCTGGAGGCGTTTCCCACCCAGCCTCCTGGAGTTCCCAGTGATAGTTTGTGTATTAGAGTCCTTCTATTGCCTGCCTTCTTTTCCTCTACTCTTATTGCCCCGAGATCACCTCCCAAAGAAGTTATATGTCCTCCAATCCCTTTCTCAGGGTCTGCTCTGAGGAAACACAAAGCAAAGCAGTGAGACTCCAAAGAGCATTTTTTTTTGTCATTGTTTGTTTAATCACAGGGTAAGTCCTTGATAAATAGTCAATATGAGAGATTTAAGTTAGATACAGAATATTATGCAATCTCAGATTATGAAAAAGACAAACGTAAAGGGTTGTATATAAATTCAGTCCTGATTTGTCTTTGTTTGCTGTATTGATAGTGGGTAATCACTGCTAATATTTGTGCATGAAGTTTCCCTGCCCATCCTGCTCTCTCTGCCAGTGTCAGAAACCGCACACACTTATCTACGATAGAAAAGTATTTAAGAGTTTCATAGTGTACTCAGGAGGCTGACGTGGGAGGATTGCTAGAGCTCAGGAGTTTGAGACCAGCCTGGACAACACAGCAAGACCCCATCTCAAAATAAAAATTTTTTAAAAAGACTTTCATGGTGGAGAGGGTCATAATCTATCTATTGCATAAGTTTAGATCTCTCATCCAAATTATTTTTGAAAAGGTATATGACACAAGACCCAAACACTAAATACATATCCCTCTTTATTACTTATTCTATTGGTTCAATGAATATTTACTGTGTTTGAGGAGCTGGGCATTTAGCAGCAAACTAAACAAGCAAATCTTTTCCTGCTTTGAAGAGCACACTGGAAAGGTGACATTTAAGCAAAAACCTGAAAAATACAAAGAGCCAGGCATGTACAATCCTGGGAGAACGTTCCAGCAAAGGAAGCAGTGAGTGCAAAGGGGCCTGCACACACACACATCCACACACCCACACACATGTGATGTGTTAAAAAAAGTAGACAGGAGGCCAGCAAGGGGAATAGCAGGTGAGATCTGAGAGGTGAAGGGGGCAGAGAGCAGATCTCGTAATGATTTTGACTTTGACCTTCATTGCGATGGGAAGCTCCTGGGAGATTGTCAGCAAATCAGTGACAAGAACTGTTGGATAGTTTCACAGCATCACTCTGGCTGCTGTGTGGGGAGGGAAAAGTGCAAAGAGAGAAGCCAGGCTGCCTTAGGCATGGTTGCGAGAGTGATAGTTGACTATTCATTTGTGATGTCATTTAGATGCAGACAGACCTTAGAAAAATATCCCCATAGATTCTTCGTGGGAGGAGGAATAAACCACTCGAGCATACTATCATATAATTTCTTTTTCAACCAGCAAGGAGCTTAATTGCACAGTAGCAGCTGAAAACCATTGTTAACCAAATAACAAAACAATTTCAATTAAGAGAGCAAGATCCAGCCAACAAAAGTGTCAAGTTCTCACGGGGAATTTCCTTGGAAGCCAGACTTGATGCTCTGCTTTTTTCCACAGTCCTCCCACATCGTGTGTGAAATGAGAGTTTGTGTTTCCTATCATCTTCTGGAAATTAGAAGACTTTCAGCTGGGATCCTGGAGACCTGGGCTCCTGATGCAGCTCTGTCACAACCTTTTTGAGTGACTTTGGGACACGTCACACAGCTGTTCCAGCCTCTGCTTCCCAAGTTTGCACAACGTGGGTGGTATTCCCTTTCTGCCTATTTCACCAGCGTGTTTGAGGGCCTCCTGCGACTCACACACAAGCATCATAGTTGAGAAAAGCAGCACTTACTACAAGGGCATCACCACTGGCTTTGCCCAAACAGTAAAGGAATGATCCATGCCATGGAGGGGGGACGTGCCAGACTGACAAATGAAGAAACTAAAGTGATAGCTTTCACACACTTTGTTTTATGCAGATGTGGCAAACATTGTCCTCAGAAACACCATGTGAATGCACATGCATCATCATATAAAAAGCACGACACGCAAAGGCCTGGGGGTGTTCGGTGCCGTGGGCACAACTGCATGGGTTGAAGGAGCAGCGGGGAACCTAAGTTGGACAGGTCTCTCCGTCCTGCCAGGGGTGGACAGCACTAGCCGGTGTGGTGAGAGAAGGGCTCTCTGGAAGAGCCGCTTGGGCCGACACCTGAATGGCGAGAAGGAAGTCATACCTGAGTTTGAGGTGGGTGGGGGGTGCTCATGGCGGACGGGCTGTTTTTGCAGGAGTCGCCCTAGGAGGGTGGTGGATGTAAGTGCGCCAAGCAGTGAGCTGTGAGACGAGAGTGTGGCCGGTGCAGCCACTGCTCAGCCGTCTCCCCTTGGCCCGTCTCCGAGTTACCTGTAGGGAAGGTGGACAGTTCCCCCCAACAGTCTGCAAACCTTTCACCCCAACTGCCTGCATCTAGCCGCTTCTCTGCCTGTGGGGGTTCCTGCTCCACTATTCACAGGGCCATCAAAAATGCCCGGGAGTTCCTGTTCCTGGGACCAGCCCTCAGCCAATGGGGGAGCAGTCCCAGGACAAATGCCCTCCCCTCCCCCTTCTCGGGGACACAATTCTGCGACATGTTCCCTGCGCTTTCTCAGCGGGTCCCTGCAGGACTGCCCACAGTGCTGACGCCCTCTTTCCCACCCCACATTAGTTTGTAGAGTTGCCATAACGAACGAAGTACCCCAGACTGGGTGGCTTCACAACAGAAATGTACCGTCACAACCCTGGAGGCTGAAGTCTGAGATCAAGGCGTTGGCAGGGTTGGTTTATTCTGAGGCTTCTTGGCTGACAGGTGGCCGCCTTCCTCCATGTTGCATAGTCCTGCCTCTGTTCTCATCTGCGTCCCAATCTTCTCTTCTTACGAGGACACCGGTCATACTGGATCAGGACCCATTCAAAGGACCTCATTTTACTTCATCTCTTCAAAGATCTCACTTCCAAATACAGTCACGTTGTCAGTGTTGAGGGCTGGGGCTTCAACGTATGAATTTTGGGGGAGACAGTTCAGCCCATAAGTGGCACACACTCCCCAGCCTCTCACTGCCTTCTTAGATACCCCCAAATAAATTACCTGTACGTAAGCCTTTGTCTTGGGTCCCCTTTGGGGGAAACCAAACTAAGACAACAGGAAGTAGTTTAAAAAACCCGCCGTGGGCAACTGGAGAGTGCAAAAGCATTTAAATTCACTTTAGAAAAATATCAAATAAAAACCAAAACATGCCGGGCGCAGTGGCTCACGCCTGTAATCCTAGCACTCTGGGAAGCTGAGGTGGGGGGATTGTTTGAGCTCAGAAGTTCGAGACCAGCCTGAGTAAGAGCGAGACCCTGTCTCTACTAAAATTAGAAATTAATCGGACAACTAAAAATATATAGAAAAAATTAGCCGGGCATGGTGGCACATGCCTGTAGTCCCAGCTACTCGGGAGGCTGAGGCAGAAGGATCACTTGAACCCAGGAGTTTGAGGTTGCTGTGAGCTAGGCTGATGCCACAGCACTCTAGCCCGGGCAAAAACAGTGAGACTCTGTCTCAAAAACAAAAACAAAAACAAAAAACACCAAAACATTGTGTGGGCCACATAAAACACTTCCACAATCCAGTCTGGCCTGTTTACAATATCTGGGCCAGATACTTTTTAGGTCCAGCTGTTACCTTCTGTGATGTGTGTGTGTGTGTGTGTGTGTGTGTGTGTGTGTGTGTGTGTGTGGTGTCTGTGTGTGCAAGGAGGCAACCTCCTGAAACGTAGGAAACACACACAATTTTAAATAAAAGGGGGAAATTGTGATGTTATTCTGCATCCTGAGGTTTTAAGGAGGCTCTTACATCTTCATTTGAGAATGTGACCCAGACTTTCAATAACTCACAAGGCTGAGTTATTTCCAGGGATATTGGAGGCTGTGTGGGGGTGGGGAGTGGCGGGGGGTGTCCTATGCTATAAGACAGGGCTGTGAGTGAGACCCCCTCACTCAGCACATCGTTTCAGGGTGTGGTGCCAGCTTTTCCCACTAGAGGGTATTGCCGCTACAGAAACAAGTGAAGAGGTACCTTTCTGCTCCAAAGCTGTTGAATTGGGAAGCTTGCTGTACCAGGATTGTATTTCCGGTTGAGATCACAGACACCCTTTGTGTGCTTTCAGTGTGAATTTCACCAATCATAGCCATGTTCGGGATGCTGGAACTGGTGATTGGATTCATAACTGACTTCCACCAGATGGAAAGTGTGATTTTGACACAATGGGCAGATGATGTTGGTAATGTGTCTTTCCCGGAGCTGTTTCTACCCCATTGGCTACAAGAGGTGGAAGGGGCTGGACTTTAAGGCCGAAGATCAGAGTTCGCGTTTTGTCTCTGGCTCATTCTGGCACTTTGAATATTAACGAATTGTTTAAACCGGATGTATCCCAGTTTCCTAATCTATGGGGGCGGGGTGGGGAAACTGCAGCCCTCTAATTTCAAGATTGTTCTTTTTTAAGCACCAAAGGAGGCAAGAAAAGCTTCATTTTTCTCTGCTGCACCACTTTTAATAAAAGTATTTGTTCTGTAAAATTTGGATTCAGTCAAAAGGCTGAACTTAAGGACCTGGAAGGCCACATGTGGCCTTAAGCCCCCAGGTTCCCCACCCTTAATTGCTGCTTCTTTCCTAAGTCCGTTCTCCCGGAATGTGGCACTCACGGTGAGCAGGCATAGATCATGAACATTTTGGTGTGTTAACTTTTGGGATTGGTGCCTTTGGCTGAGAGCAAGAGCTAAGGCACTCAGATTTGGGGAAAGGTAGGAGACATTTTAACATGGGGCAGGGGTTCTGTGCCGGGACAGCATATCAGATCCTGGTCTCCAGAGTGAATTGTGGCCAGAGAGAGAAACATAGGAAAGAGGAGAGACTGAGCCAGAAGGAGATGGCTCAACCCCACAAGTTTGCCAGGAGTAGCCAGGTCTCGGAAATCTTCATTTACTTTTGGAATATCTGTATCCTTATTACACAACAAGTATTTGAGGTCATTCCTATATGATGCCAGATTTACCACTGCATCAGTTGGTAAGCATTTACTGGACAAACCTGATCATCCTAGTAACAAAACAGAGAAAAGAAAAACCACTTAGGTTTCCAGACGAATTAGGTGGATGTGAGGGTGACAATACTACATGATCTGTGCTGTGTGTTTAAACTCTGAGAAGGCAAGACTGGGTTCTTCTTGTTCACTTCTATACATTCTTAATTTATGTGTATTTATTAGTTATATATAGTACTGCTGCTGATTCATGTGTGACACATTAGTGAAGTTTATTTCTCTGTTAGAAGAAAAAATAGATGCTGATATTAGGTCTAATATTTTCTTTTTGCATTCCTACCGGGGGTGCATGCAGCTCCTTTAGGCTCCTGCAACAGTCATATTCTTGGTAATTTCTCAACACTCATCCTGCTTACGTGGTGATGATTCCTCAGACCCATTCCAGACTCTGAAAGTTAGACTCTCTGGGAGTTGTTCCTGGGTCATCTGCATGGTTAATAGACTCTAGTACCTTCATGTTTGAGAATCATGGCTGTAAGTTTGGGCTAGAAAATTTAATTCCATTAGAAGGCCTAGGAGCTTTCCTACAAGTGTCTTCTCCTTACCTGTCGACAAACTGATACTCTGCTTTGGAAATAAGAGGAAGGTAAGCACAGCATTGGGGCGTGCCTCTCCCTTCCTGTTGAGTGGTGCTCACGCTGTTGGCTCCATGCAGCAGACCTCATCTTATCCTTGATCATTTTCTTCTTCTGCATTATCAAAAGACAGAACAAAAATTCTCCTTTTGTGGTTGTTAGATGTTTTACTGAGAAACCTGGTGTATACCATTTGGCCATATTCATTCATTCTGTTGCTATTCTTTTATGCCGCGTCCTCTCCTGCCACATCTTGTATGTGCCCTTTTTAATATGTGAGTTCATCAGGACCTGTGCTGGTCTCTTAGTCTTTTGCCTCACCAGGATTTTTTATGACTCCAATGTAAAATTGTCACTTCTGAGACTGTCTTATTGAGGGCCTGGATCTCTAGAACTGCTCTGTCTAGTATGATAGCCACCAACCACAATTCCCTAAATCAGATGAGCCTCATTTCAAGTGCTCACCAGGCACATTGAGCACATTGAGCTAGTGATTACAATATTGGGTAGTACACATCGTAGAGTCTGTCATCACGGAAAGTTATATTGGAGAGTGCTATTCTAGAACCTTCCTATTCCCCAATCTTTGCTCTAAAAAATAGCTTAAATTTGCTTTTCTACAGCCAAACAAAAGAAGTTTGAATCTATCTACTATCTTTTCAAGTCATTTGGGACAATAAAGGACCCAAGTTTCCCAAAGCTTACTCCACTTCCTCTTTCTGGTCAGCTCCTCCTTGTGGATTATAATATGACCTCAAGCAGCAGGTGCCCTCATTACTTTTACTTCCTTATGAGAGTGACAATTGTCAGAGAATTTTGAGATATGCAAGAGCTTGAACATTTCTCTGCTATATGCTATGTACCATTTCCTTGGAAAGTTGCTTGAGGATATACTTCAACAAAATGAAAGAGTATATGAGTCATTAGGGCTGTTTACTGCTAGTTCTTGTCTTCTCTTTTTACACATAGTAGGATTATACTTATCCACCCCTCTTTGAAGTTAGACTTAACTATGTGACTTGCTTTGGCCAGCGAGATGTAAGTGAAAATGACATGTGCTAGTTTCAAGCGGAATTTTTTAGAGCCAGTGCAAAATTGGCCAAGTTCTCTTTTCCTCTGCTAAGTAGCATGCTGCTCTGCCAGGTTGGGTCCCAGAATGGGGGAAATGCCCAGCAGAGCCACAGTCCATCTGAAGTGGACATGCGCTCTGAGTAAGCAATGAAACTTTGGATTCTAAGTTGCTGAGGTTGTGGGTTGTTGCTGCTTTAGCATAAAGAAGTCTATCCTGACCAATATAGAGAAAGGACCAAGAAAAAGGAAGCATGCAACCCAGAATACAGTGAGTCCAGAACAGGAAAAGCTTAGGGGAAAGTCTCAAGATGGTAGCTGTACAGTAGACAATTCAGAGCAGGAGCTGGAAGGCCCAGGAAGTCAACAGAAAAATTCGATATCATAGAGAGTCTGGGGGAAAAAAATAGACATATGACAAAGGCAAGTAGGAAATGGGTAAGGATGTGAAACTTCAGGAAAAAAAATTAAAAATGCAATAATAGTATACACATTATCTCCATAGTGAATAATTTCTCAAAGTAACAAAAAATATATATAAACATGGTAGGTTAGTCAGGGTTCTCCAGAGAAAAACAGGACTAATTATATATATATATATATATATATATATATATATATATAGAGAGAGAGAGAGAGAGAGAGAGAGAGAGAGAGAGAGAATCCTTATAAGGGACTGGCTCCCACATTTCTGGGGTTCCAGTTCAAAACAGCCTGTCTGAGAGAGCGATTCTCTCTTGCTCAGCCTTTTGTTCCTTTCAGGCCTTCAGTAAATTGGATGGGACTCACCCATATTAGGGAGGGAAATCTGCTTTGCTCAGTCTACTGATTCAAATGTTAATCTTACCTAGAAACAACCCCACAGCACATTCAGAATAATATTTAACCAAATATCTGGGCTCCCTGTGGCCCAGTCAAGGTGACACATAAAACTGACCATGGTATATAGATTATATAGATTATTGATACGCAATTTTCAGATCAATCTCTGGATACAGCAAGAAAGACGAAATGTAAAATTTATCCAACTTAATTGTATTAAAGTGAAAGCACGGTTGGCAAAGGTTTAGGTGAAGAAAAGAAAGGAGCTGAAAAAAAGGAGGGGTATCTACATCTTCATCTTATCAGGCATAAGGTAGCCATGATAATGCTAGGGTATTACTTAAAAATTAAAAGGTAACTCAGAGAAAATCTACAAATGCTGAAATACCTAAATGAGTGGGTAGGAGTGATGCAAGTGGGCTAAATCCTTCCCTGTTATCTTAGGAGACAATAAATAATGACCAAATTTGATCTTCATTGTCAAGTTTCACCCATATAAAGATAACTACCAGGAGAAACAAGCAAAAAGAAATGGAAATGGTGCCTTTGCCAAGCAAGACTGGGGTTGTGAAGGGTGGGTTAGGATACTATTTCCAAGCAATGTGTTACTTTGATTTTAAAACTTCTTAATTAAAAAATTAAGAAGAATCTTCACCTAACTAAGCCACCATTGATCTGCCTGTTTGGTTTTAGTGAAATGAGAATACCAAGAGTAGCTTGCTTCTGCCATCTCTACTCATAGCCGGGATCCTGAATGGCTCATTCTTTTCCGCCCCTTCATGAGACAAAAAGTGAAAGGCTTGGATTGTGAGGGACTGTTGTCATCCACTCAACAGATATGTTAGAGCTCGGGCTCTGGAGCCAGGTTACCTGGACTTCAGTCTTAACTCTTTTATTTCACAGCATATGACTTTGGACAAATCACTATATCTCTCTGTGCCTTGGTTTCCTTCTTTGTAACAGAGGAGAAAATAACAATATAATAACCTCATGCATATTATGATGATTAAAATAATGAATTCATTTACAATGATCAGTATAGTACCTAGAATATAATAAGCACTCAATAAATGCTAGTTGTCTTCATCATCATCATCATGATGTGCAAAACATTTTGTTGGGCCTTGGAGTTTCAAAGGTAAGTAAGAAACATTTGGTCTCTGTCCTTGCAGAGCTTAGAGTTTAGTGAAGGAAAAAAAGAAGTGATCCAGCAGATGTAAGACAGAGAGACAAGTGTTCCTGAAGAGCACTGCCCAGGGTTGCTGAAAGGTGTCACCTCTTTTATCATGCACTGAATATTCCTATCATCCTCCTAACTCAGGTTCACGACTCCATGACGTTCTTTGACATTCAGTGGGACAAATAAGCTATTTCTTTAGCAACCCCTGACGTAGAGTCTGTGGCACCTATAAGGCCTGCCTGTTCTCTTCTGTATGTAATTCAAGTTTTCTGAATCTCTCAGGCATTATGAATTGTATTTCTGATGCTCCTCTAGGCATATGCAGTGTTAAAAATATTTGGAATTTCAAAATAACAGGTAAGCCAAGGTGTGGTCCCTGTTAGAGGAAACTGTAAGCACTTTCCGGGTCTCCCATTACATCCCATCTCAAGATGAGTATAGTCTGATTATTTTCTGAGCCAGAAGACACTTGCTTTGCATTTGCTTCAAATCTATGCACTTTAAAAAATACCATGACATTTTGCTTCTGAGACAAAAGTCAAATGCCAAAAAAAAAAAAAATAACCTCTACAAATGTGAGTATTAAAAACTTAATATAAATGCAAACAAAATCAGCTGCCAAGATGGCAACACAGTTACCTAGTTTGCAGACTTGGAGATTATGGGTAATGTTCCTCATGCCTGCTCTACACCTGTGTTTATGCATTATCAGAGATTGAGAGAGCTGTTCCAAAAAGAAACCTTCATTGGCATTCTTTCCTGTCTGAATGGTTAAATGCAGCTGGTGGGCTTTGAGGTTACAGTTCTGGAATTTATTTAGAGTGAAAACAAAAAGCAAGATGGTGTTTGGTGCATCAATTATTCTGGATGCTCAACACACCAGTATCATTTGGAAATGGCCCCTACCTCAGTCTATGATGTCTGATTGGGACTGTCAATCTCAGTGTCCACTCCATACCATGATCTCATGGAGGTGAATATCTGATCCAGATTGTGTCAGCCACATACCCCCTTTCCCTTGGAACAGCACATAAATAGATGTTTCCCACGAGGAAGGGCTTGGTCCTAGAACAGTGCTTTGAAGATCATACGAGCTCAATAAGTACTTACAGAATGGATGAGTCTCAAATATAAATCAAAGACCATTTGCAGGTTTGCAAAGAATATTTGAAGATAGAAGGGTCTTAATTCCCAAAGGAGTTGCAATGTTACTAGGAGGTAAAATTGGGTGTGTTGGGAGGCATCTTCCTCTCCTGGAAAGACAGTCTGCAGAGTGCATGGAAGAAGAGCTGGAAGAAGAGACAGCCTTACTCTACTGCCTGAGTCTTAGCCTCATGTAAAGGTGGCTCCACACCTGCACTTTCCAGGTGTGTGAACCAATACATTCGCTTTCCACTTAAGCTACTTTGAATTCAGTTTCTGTCGTATGTGTTTAAAAATCAGTCTTAGCTATTCTTTTAATTCCTATCACATTGGCCAACCAAACCCTCCCAGGGAAGAGAGAGGACACGCAGAGCTATAGGAGCATATGCAAGTTGAGAAGACAACCACATAAGAAAACACATTTTTCCCAGAGATTCTGGGGTAAGCCTAGACTTCCAAATGTGGCCCCTCACTGCACCTGCCAACACTTTCAGTCAGCCCCCTGGAGTGGACACTTTGGCTCTATTTAAATGCATCTAATCTATGTTCTTCTACCTTCCTGTTCCTGCTGATTAGTAGCATATGGCTTTTAGCCCTTAATTTGGGTTGGTAGGACACAAATCCTGTTAATTTCCTGAAATGATAGTAGCTAACCACCCATAACAGAGGGATACACAAGGGTTTGGGGCTATAGGATGTTGAGGTGATTGATTGAGCAATAATTCCATAGCTCCTTTGTCCTCAGCCAGCCCACAGGATACATCTTCCTTCCTGCTCCCCAGGAGGCATTCCCTCCCCAGCCATCAATCTTCTCAGTCTTGTTGGTTAGCTCTCTGGAGAAACTGGGATTAGAGCTATCCTCTCAGCTGACCACCCCAAGAGAGCCTCAAATCTCAGACAACGCTACCACCTTCTCGGATTCTGCTGCCAGCAACCCAGAAGACCAAAATCCTCCAAGACCTCTGTTGCACTCAAAATTTGGATGTCCATGCATGCAGGTGCACAGACCACCAGCCAGCTCAGGCCCCCGACCTCATGTCTCCCCAAGGTCTCTAAATCTTTGACACAGTTTGCAGGCTCATGCTCTCTGCTCATAGTCAGTTTCTGCTCACACCAAACACTTAATCTTGCACAAATGTCATATCCTGTGGCCTGTTCTCCCTGCTGCATTCCAGCCTACTTCTGGAACTCAACCTCTTTACCTTGATTTCATCCCGAGCCCATACACATCTGGTTGGCACTGTGTACAGAGACATCTTGGCTGAAAGCTAGAGGCTCTGGGGGGTCCTAGTATCAGAGCAACCACAAATATGTTAAATTCATTAAGTTAGTTAAATACCCAAAATGTCTGCTTTTAAAACTCTTTTGACCATCACGAGTCTCACCAACTTCTCCCTCTTCTTTCTCCAGTCCTCCCTCCCTTCTCTTATTAACCGCCCCTTGCATCCTGTTTATTTTCTCTGCAGAGCTGTGCGGTCCTCTCCAGCCCACTTCATCAAGACCTCACCTTCCCTAGTCTCAGCAGTCCAAAGTCAGCTTCCCTTCCAACCCGAATTCTGATACCGACTGTTTTGATGGTGATTTCTGATACACTGCCAACATATACTTTAATTAATGTGCGTTCATTCTCTCTCTCTCTTCTCTCTCAGTGTGTATGTGTATTTTGTATATGTGTATATATATATTCATTTGTCTGATGTGTGTGAATACACACATGTCATACACATGCTACATATACATGTATGTACATATGCACACGCCCTGTTTATGCACCTTGACTTCCCTTGCTCTAAGCACCTTTATTTATAAAGTAGGGATATATATTAGGCTATTTCTAATACTCCACTCACCTCTAAAGTTATTTTTAGTTTACATACTATGTTTATGTGTATATATGGTAGGCGTATATTATTTTTAATAATTAGATTGTTAAAACTAAGTATTTCTTTCCATATTTGGTTTAAGATTTTTCCATTGTTTTTTTCACATTAAATAGAATGTCTGCTTTTATTCAATCTCTATGAAATGTCATAATAATTATAGGATTATGTTGAACTCTAAAACATAATAAAGTCCCTATTTTTGGCTGAGTTAACTAGAAAAATTATTGAGTCCATATGAGCTTAACAAAGCTTATATTAATAGAACATTGCTCAATACCAAAGGTAGACATGCTGGCCCTCTGTGTCGTGATGTCCCTTTGGAGTTGGAGTGACTCTTAATGTATGTAAGTGACCTGTCCCCAGTGGTCAGCTAAGAATGTACTTAATTTCATGGTCAACTGGAGCTAGGTTTGCTTGTGCTTCATGAACACTGCCTGAGAGGCTCACAGGGCCACCTGATATCATCATAAAATACTGTGAGATAATAAGGTTTCTAGATGTGACATTAACTTTTACAGCATGTATGTATCATCTGAAGTAGTCTATCTAGGTGAGTCCAATTTGTTTTGAGGAAAATACATCAATTTCATTATCATATGTTAATATGAAGAAACCCAGAGGAGAGGAATTATTTCAAAATCATATGAAAGTTGAGCAAATTTTTTTACTTGATTTGATTTCTGTGAATTCCAGTTTCTGCCTTTAAACAAATTATCTTTCTTGTCAGTGAGGCAGAGTAGAAAAGACTCACCTAGGTTTAAATCATAGCTCCAGGTTCACAAGCCATGTAACCTTGGAGATGCAGCTCAACCTTTCAAAGCAATAGCTCCTTGTTGCTTACGTTAAATGATTGTTCTTCAATCCTTGAGGATAATACAACTTACCTTGAGGGATTGTTCTAAGGATTAATTAAATTCTAGACATTTAAGTGATAAGTGAATATTATTGACATTTCTCCCTGTCTTTCTTCCCTAATCCTTCTCTTCTTACTTTGCTCCATCCAAATCTAGAATGAGCGCAAGTAGGATTAGGGTTAGGGAGAAAGTAGAGCAGTCCCTTTCCCCTTAGCCCTGGACTGACCTGGGGGATAATGGCAAACGTTCTCCATCCCCCTTCCTGAAGGGTAGCTTCATCAGTCAGGGTCAAGTCAAGAAAACAGAACATGCCAAGAACTCAGTAGCAAGAGCAGAATAGAAGCAACTAGTTAGAAGGGTGCTAGAAGGGTTCAAAACCCAACTGGGATGGGGGACACTTCAGGGTTTAGCAACCGCAGGAAGCCACTGTCACTCTGACGCTTGAGGAACAAAAGGAGGAGGTGGTGTTGCCAGAGTCCAGGAGCCAGCGCTGCCCAGCATGAACCGGAACCACAGTGGAGACACCACCACCACCAGAGATACAGCTCGTGACAAACAGAGAGGAAGAGAAACACCTTGGCTTCTCCCACCGGAGCCCCCTGCTGGCTGAACCTCACTGGACCCCACTGGCCAGGAAGCTTGGGGAATGTGGTTTGTAAGAGTCAGACCCTTGCAGTAGAGAGCAGAGCAAGAGAAGGACAAGGAATGGAATTAGAGGACAAACAGCCAAAGGCAGGCAGAGCAAGAAGGGCGATTTCCCCTTTCTTTATTTGTAGCCCAGTTTCTACCTTGGAGTCAGGTTTTTAAAAAAATCAGAATAGTCTTCCCAAGATTGGCGCCCCCTACTGTGACTCTTCCTAAGAAACTTCAAGCAAGAGCACGTGAGTTAATGAATATATTTGCAGCAAATCTTTTACTACCTATTATTGCCGAGGAGCCAAAGCTGGGAGCTTGAAGGATTGGGACACGGGAAGGACTAACTTTGATGGAGGGCAATAGGTAAGTGCATCGGGAACTCTGCCCCGCTGGGATGCTGCGGTCCTAGTGCAGCAAGAGGAACACGGGGTGTAGGAGGCTGAGGGAGGAGGCCGAGAGGTTGGTGGTAGAGAGAGAGAGTCCAGAAACTTCATCCAATTTCTTCATCAGCTGAGAACAAGACCCAGTTGTTCAGGATAATTACAGGAAGCAAAAGAAGTGCCCATCAGTGATTTAATTCATATGCTGTCACCCTTGATTTAAGTCCATTCACCCACTGTTTGCTGAGTCCCTTTGGTGAGTTCTCAAGTGCCTCACACGTAGAAATCAGCAACTGTATCTTTTTGCTATTATTATTGTTGTTATAACAGTGCTCAATGAGATCAGAGAGAAGGGGCAGCTGACCTCACCTACCGTGTGGTCAATAAAGGCTTCACATGGTTCTGAGACTCAAAACTGGACAGAAGTAGACAGGAAACATGGCAAAAAGCCTTTCAGGCAGAGAAAACAGTGGGGCCAAATGCTCGCAGATGTTGAGAAAAAGATGCAAACCTTGTTAAAACTATTGCTGCTTTTCAAAAAGTTTGGGGCTCCTTACTGAACCTGGTTTTATGAAACTGTAGTAGGGCTGTCATGGTAGGCAAATAAATTATAGGGCACCTATAAATTATAGGGCAAATTTACCCAGGTAAATTTGAATTTCAGATAAACAACAGATTTGTTTAAGTGTAAGTCTTTCCCACATTGTTTTTTATCTGGCAACTGTAAACCACAGGGCTGACCATAGACCACTTTTTGCAGACCAAAAATCTTCAGAAGAGGAAAATATGTGATTCTTGGTTCCAGGTACTTCTTTAGGAATAGCCCAACCAGATGACAGTGGTTTAGAACAGTGGTTGACAAAATTTTTGTATAAAAGCCCAGATAGTAAATATTTTAAGCCTTATGGTCCATATGGTTTCTAATTACTCAACTCTGCCTTTTTAGCATGAAATAGACATAGACAATGCATCAATGAATGAGTGTGGCTGTGTTCCAACAAAACTTTCTATGCAATAGCAGACAGAGAGCCCACTGCCATAGTTTGCCAACTCTGGCTTTAGAAGTGGGTTCAAAAAGAATTTTTTTCCTTGTTGTAAAAAGCTGCTTGCAACCTAATGACAAAAAACAAACAAACCAATCAAAATAATGGGCAAGGGCCTTGAGTAGACAATTGTGTGAAGTAGATACAAATGGCCGACAAGGGCATGAAAAGATGTTCAACATCACTAACTGTTAGAGAAATGCAAATAAAAACAACAAGATACCACTTCACATCCATTAGGATGGCTATTATAAAAACAAAACAAAATAAATATAGTTAATGATAATCTACTGTACATTTCAAAATAGCTAGAAGAGGATAGATAATTTGATAATTTCCTAGTATAAAGCAAAGATAAATATTTAAGGTGACAGATATCCCAATTACCCTGGTTTGATCTTTACACATTATATAAATATATTAAATAATCACGTATGCCCCCAAATATGTAAATATATACAAATTAAAAAGAATAATATACATTAAATAGAGAAAGCTAACAATATCAGGTGTTGATGAGGATGTGCATAAATTGGAGCCCTTGTGCACTGTTGGTGGAATTGTAAAACGGTGCAGCCACTAGGAAAGAAATTATGGGGGCTCTTCAATAAAATTAAACTTATAATTGACACTTCTGTGGATCTAGAAGTTCCATTTCTAGGTATATACCTAAAATAATTAATAGCAAGGACTTAAACAGATATTAATACATTAATGTTCATAGCAGCATTCTTCATAATATCCAAAAGGTGGAAACACCTTAAATGCCCAGTAATGGATGAATGGATAAATAAATAATATGTGGTGTACACACACACACACACGTACACACACACACACACACACACACACACAGAGGAATATTATTCAGCCTTAAAGAAGAATGAAATTCTGATACATGTTACAATGTGATGAAGCTTAAAAACTTGGTGCTAAACAAAATAAGCCAGTCACAAAAGAACAAATATTGTGTGATTCTACTTATATGTGGTATATGAAATAGTCAAATTCATAGAGACAGAAAGTAGAATAGAGGTCAAGAAAGCTTGGGGAGAGTGGGGCATGGGGAGTTAGTGTTTAATGGGTACAGAGTTGCAGCTTGGGAAGATGAAAAAAGTTCTGGAGACGGATGGTGGTGATGGTTGCACAGCAATGTGAATACACTTAATGCCAGTGAACTGTACACTTAGAAATGGCTAAAATGGTAAATTTTATGTTTTGCATATTTTACCACAATAAAAATAGCTACTGACTAATCATAAACTGCTCTAAGATAACCCATCAGCCAGACAAGATTCTATGTATCTCCAATGGCTCAGATTATAATCACCTGTAAAATTCCAGTAAACATAGCTGTAAGACATGTGATGTAACAAAACTTAAAATGTCTTCCCAGTGCACAGACAAGTTATGCCTCAAAGTCTCACCATAGAACTTTCTCAGATGCTGTGGGAGGACAGTCTCTGTACCTTTACACACAGACTATCAATAAGCCTGGGCAGTTAACTCCTGTGCCCGTATTGAAGAGAGAAACAGCGTATATCTGATCATAATGTCTAGGCCAAGAATGTCTGGTAGGTGCTGGGAATAGAGAAGTTCATAATTAAGCCCAGTCCTTACTCTCAGGGCATTTCAGAAATTGTGGAGAAAAGCATGCATATAAATACTTTTTTGAGAGGGAGCTACAAGCAGTTGCCAATGCATTGCAGAATGCCACAACCCACTTTGTCTCCTCCCCTCATTTCTCTCTCTCTATGGCCATTATCAATGGTTTGGTGTTTTATGTCAAGGGCATGATAAAATGAAAGTAGAAAATCAAGATCAGAAAGGAGAGAGGCTAAGAGGCTTGGGGACATGGTATACTCCCATCCCAAAGCCATTTTTACGTGTATCCCCCCAAAATTTTACTCAGTTTCTTTTCAAAGGCAACAGTGAGAAAGCTTTCTTGAGTTCTAGCAAGACTGATTTTCCAGGGGGTTGAAATCATTCAGAATCTTTGCTTTTGACCCTTGTCTATGGATACAGCATTGTAGATGGAACTTAGAGATATTATGTGAAAATAAATTTCATTTGTAGTAAATTGCCAAAAAAAATAATCTGCCTTTGAGATATGCTAGAGGGCTGGGCCATTGACAGTTTTATGTAGACAGAGAAAAGCTATTTTTGGACTTATTGTTGTATTTGGCCAAAGTGCTTCCTATTATGCGATAATTGATTTGGATCTATATTACTGACACAAGATACACAAGCAGCGAACATACACAGACACCCCCCGCCCCCACTTAAATGAACGATTCTCCTCCACGTGTATGCACCGTTAAGTAATAGATATGTCTCAAAATATGTGTTCCCTTGATTTTACCATGATCTTGAAAATGGAAGCTTTTTTTTGCTTTGAAGAGTAATATTCAAAGGTTTAATTTGTTGTCAGTAGGGGAATATAAGAATTACCCTATACCTCACTTAGTCACTTTTCTGGCCACCTTTGCTGCTTTTAGCCACTGTCTCTATTAGCACTGCTATGCCCGGGTGCAGGCCCCCCCACCCCGCCGTCTCCCCTGATCCTGCAGCCATCCTCCCTGCCTGCAAGTCCGCAGTCCCTCCAATGCACTGACAGTGGAGGAATCATTATAAAACATGAGTCTGCTCTTGCCACCCTCTGGCGCAATGGTCTTCGGAGACTCTCCAGTGTTTTCAGAGTAAAGTCCCAACCCGCTGGCTGGTCAGGCTCTCACCTTCGCTGCCTCTCCTGTTTCCTCTCTCACCACATTCCCACGTGTGCCTTCTCTGCACGCAGAGTAACCACAGCCACCTCCCGAATGTTCCGTGCTCCCCCTTGCTCGGCGCTTTTGCTCAGGCTGTTGTGTCTACCTAGAACACTTTTCCTTTCTCTGTCCACTTGGTCAAATCTTAGCAGCATAGTGTAGTGGAACGAGATCCAACCTTGGATTGGGCTATCCTAGCTGAGCTATTCCACTTGTTGTTTAGTGTTAGGTGTCTCTGGTCCTTCCATCTGCAAAATAGCTTAACAATACCTACGTTGCAGGGTTCTTATCGTGATTAATAAGACAATGTAAGAAAAAGCACTTGGGACTTGGCAGTATATATTTTACAAATAATTGTTTTCAGTATTCTTTATTTATTAGTCATACTATTAACATGAACATTATCTTTATTGATTGCTCAAGTGTCACTTTTCTTGAAAGCATTTTCTGACATCCCACAACAGGGTTGACTTTCCCTGTTTGTACTTGTGCTATGACTCGAACCCCATTCTCTGTTTTAGCTATCATGACACTGTGTTGCACTTGCTGGCTTCTTTGTCTGTTTCCCTGGCTGGGCAGAGAACGCAATGGGTGAGAAGACTTTATCTCGTTTATCTCCACATGTGTAGACAAGTGAGTGAGTGAATGAGTTTCCCAGGTTCTGCTGGCTTTTCCATAGCATCATGCAAAATAGCTGGCAATTACTAGTTCAGAAATAATCTCAAAGCCAATGAGATATCAGTTTAGTTATTTTTTAAACCAGGGAACCGTGTATGTAACGGTGAAAGAAGTCACTGCAGATGGTGGGGGAAGGAGATGGCAGCACCTTCGCCCATTGGCTGCCAGTGTTCCCTCCTTCGATTCATTCTCCTCTGCCAGCCAGATAATGTTCATCAGTGAGAAATCTCATATTGTCAATCCTCTGCTTTAAACACTTCAAGGATTCCTTAATGCATTTAGAATAAAGGTTGGATGCCACTTCCCAGCCAATGCTCATCACCCTCCACCCTTCTCAATACTCCAGCCACACCTAGCTTCTTCCGGTTCCTCAAACCACCTGGCTTCTGCTCACAGCCTTCTCTCTGCAGGATGTTTCCTCGCCACTTTT
>RJWJ010010862.1:0-45855 GCA_004363605.1 Indri indri | reverse complement strand
AATATTAAAAGCAGCCAGAGGAAAATGGTACACTTTCAAAGGAACAACTATAGGACTTCTATCTGACTCCTCAACAGAAATGATGGAAGCCAGAATTCAATTGAATGACATCTTTAAATGGCTGATAAGAAAATAATTGTTGACCTAGAATTCTAAAGATGGCAAAACTATCCTTCAAATGTAAAGGAAAAATAAAGGCATTCAGAAAAAGACTGAGAAAATTCATCATCAGCTGACTTGCACCAAAAACAAAACAAACAAAATAAAAACAAAAAACTAGATGAAGAAGAAAATGCTTCCAGCAAAAGAAAAACACTTCCTGCAAATAATAATAATAATAATTCAAGAGAGAAATATGGAAAGGCAGAAGGGAATGAAGATTAATGGAAAGGGGAAATACATGAATAAAGGCCAGGCTTGGTGGCTGGGCTTAGTGGCTCAGTCCTGTAAACCCAGCATTCTGGGAGGCCAAACTGGGAGGATCACTTGAGGCCAGGAGTTTGAGGTTATAGTGAGCTATGGTCATACCACTGCACTCCAGCCTGGATGACAGAGTGAGCCTCTGTCTCTAGAAAAAAAAAACAAAACAAGAAAGAAAGAAATACGTGAATAAATATAGAAGAAAACCAACCCAGTATTATCTTTTGGGATTTAAAAATATATAGAAATAAATTGTAAGACAAACACTAGGGTAACCATTAAAAGAATAAGACTGGTAAAGGAATGTAAAAAAATAAGGATACAACAAAAAAAGAGACTAAATTTGAGACTCCGCTTTCTTAGAAATCCTGGCTGACAATGTCTTACATGGCAGCCAAGTAGAATCACTTATAGTTCTCAAAAGCTGCCACACTGCTTAATAGCTCAATACTTCACACCTGCCGTTTCCTCATCCTGAAATACTTCCTCACTCCCAACCATTCTTGATAAACTCACATTCTTCCTTTAAGACACTTCCAAGGAGAGCTACCTGCTTCTTTCTGCGTGGTTCCAGCATCTCTAAAACTTAACCCTTGCTACTTTACTTACTGTAATTCTGGGGCACTTATTTGATGCATAATGCAGGAAATATGAATAGATCAAGATACTAGGGACCTGGACTGTATAACATTTATGATTGCTGCCAGTTCTAAGATGTTTGATTCTTGTATACATGTAGCTTCTACATGTATACAAGACACTGAGACTGGTGGCTTTAACAAATAAACAGATGTTTTGAAGGAGCCTTCATTTGCTTATGCATTAATTTTTGAATGGGTAACTGCTATGATTTGAATGTGTTCCCCAGAGTTCATGTGTTGGAAACTCGATCCCCAACGCAGCAATGTTGGGAGGTGGGGCCTGATGGGAAGTGTTTGGGTCATGGGGCCACCACCCTCATGAATGGGTTAACGGTGTTATTATGGGAGTGGGTCCCTTATTAGAGGATGGGTTTGGCCCCCTCTTGCTCTCTCTTGTGCCCTCTCTTTGCCCTTTCACCATGGGATAATGCAGCAAGAAGTCCCTCACTAGATGCTGGCACCTCAATCCTGGACTTTCCAGCCTCCAGAACTGTGAGGAAATAAATTTCTGTCCTTTGCAAATTACTCAGTCTTAGGTATTGTGTTACAGCAGCACAAAATAGACGGAGACAGTAACCCTTGTCACATTGTGACCTAAGAACAAATACATCAGCCATACAGTGCTCACAGCTTCAGAGGCCAGGACAAAAAGAAGCCACTCTTTTGTGGTGTTTAGGATGCAGAATAGGTTTGTGGGCTGCAGCCTTGGAGTTAAACTTACAACACTGTTATAAAGAGATGAGGACTAGCTCAGAAAAAATGTAGATGCTCTCTGCCGGATGCCTTTCTAAGAATGTCCAAAAATACCATTCATTGGTTTAAATATAGTATTTCCAAGACAAGTTATTCCCCTTTGGTGTGAAGGGTGTTAGGGGTGAGATTAAGCTGTTATGTGAAATGCTGTGCTTTTCACATATAGGCTGTCACAGCCATTCTAGGTCATGTGTGGTGTCTCAGTGCCACATAGACTGGGAAACTCTGGTGGGGCAATGTGGACAGAATACGGCCATTAGAGCCAGACACACCTGAGATTCAGTCCCCCTCTACCAGTTACTACTGTGCGGCTCTTAACTTCCCCAAGCTTCAGTTTCCTCCTCTGAAAAATGGGAACTTTCTCTTATTTTATAGGCGTGGGAAGGATATAAAGGCTCCCAGCGCAGTGCCTGCACGTGGTAAATGTTCAATGCAGCAGTCCTCCCCTAGCTGAGGCTTTGCCTTCCGTGGTTTCAGTTACTCACAGTCAACTGCAATCCAAAAATATTAAGTGGAAAATTCAGAAATAAACAATTTATAAGTTTTAAACTGCATGCTACTCTGAGTAGCACGATCAGATCTCTCACTGTCCTGCTTGGTCCTGAGCTGGATGGGAATCATCCCTTGTCCAGCGTATCCACGCTGCCTGTGCTGTCTGCCCGCAAGTCACTTGGTAGCTGTCT
The DNA here is from genome assembly GCA_004363605.1 of Indri indri. Classification (NCBI taxonomy): domain Eukaryota; kingdom Metazoa; phylum Chordata; class Mammalia; order Primates; family Indriidae; genus Indri; species Indri indri. The sequence goes on along the minus strand of RJWJ010010862.1, from coordinate 43,358 downwards.
CAGTTATCGGATTGACTGTCGCGGTATCCCAGCACACATGTTCAAGCAAGCCTTGTTTTACTTAATAATGGCCTCAAAGAGCAAGAGTAGTAATCCTGATAGTTCAGATACGCCAAAGGGAGGCTGTAAAGTGCTTCCTTTAAGTGAAAAGGTATGAGTTCTTGACTTAACGGGAAAGAAAAAAACCGTATGCTGAGGTTGCTAAGATCTGGTGTAAGAGCAAATATTCTATCCATAAAATTGTGGGTATTTATTGTGAACAGTATATTGTTATGATTGTTCTATTTTATAATTAGTTATTGTTGTTGATCTCTCTTGTGCCTAATTTGTAAATTAAATTTTACCATAGGTACGTATGTATAGGAAAAAACATAGCGTATATAGGGTTCAGTACTATCCATGGTTTCAAGCATCCACTGGGGGTCTTGGAACATATCCTCCATGGATAAGGAGAGACTACTGCAAATGATCACTAGCTATTATATTTCCCTAGTAAAACAGCTATTAAAGTGATTTTAAGAACAAAATCAAAACACCTTCAATCCATTGCTATATCTGTCTGTACTCTGGGCACAGCATAGCAAAATTTGTTTTCTCGTTTGCATTGTTGTGCATGGAAATAAAAAGATATAACCAATAACAGATTTTATGTAGTTAGAAAAGTGGAAAGTATCTTGAGAAATCTTTGAAAATTTGTATTGAACCAGGCAAAATAAAGAATGAAGAAGGCAGGCCCTAGAAATAATTTACTTTAAAAATCAGAATTTTCTATGTTGTACATCAGAGAAATTCATTTAATATGTCAAGTATTTACTTAAAATAAATATTGAATACACCAAGAAGTTTCTGCATTCAATTTTTCCTATGAAGTTTCACCCTGGTCAGCTGAAACATCCCTCTAAGTTTTCAAGAAGACAAAGTAAACACAAACTACATCATTTTCCTTCAAGAAAGTCACACCGAATTAGCTAGTGTGTCCCCATAAACCAGGAATAATGCAAGTATATGAGTAGAATTGTGAGCAATTTCATATCTATGGCATGTGTTTTTGATAGATTTTCATAGATTTTGTGTACATGGGGAGGAAGTACACACCCTTTATCATCTCCAAACGATGAGTCAGGCCCACGCTGAGGGAAAGAGAGAAGACTCGGTTGAATGAGAAATGCAAGTTTTGGTTTGGACTGTACTTTTTAACATGCCTGAATATACGATTGCTCTAATACTTCAACAGGACTGGGAAGAAGAGGGATTTGCTAAGGGGTGGGGAAGGGGAGAATCTTTAGAGTATGTCTGAAGAGAGGGATGGAAGGGAAAAATAAAGCTGCTTGTGATTGCATCCTACCAAGTTTAACCAATCTGACAAACAGATAATCTTGCGTAGGTTGTTCTATGGTGTTATTCCACAGGCTTATCTTGAGGTAGGCCATAAGAAACAGCACAATGCAACTCAGCTTCATGTTAAATATCATTTACTATGATTTCTCTAGAAGGATCCTTGAGGAAACATCTCTGTGAGTTTAGTATCGGGGGTAGTTTGCTTGTCTGGTGTGCTTTTATCCAATTGGTATGCCAAACACAGTATGAAACGGGGTGTCAGCGAGAAAGGTGCATTCTGTGGGATGTATTTTATCGCTGACATGGTTTACAATTGCTGACACATGGTGATACATGAAGCAGATCAGCTTTCAGTCTGCTTCACTGTAGTTTATACATTTTCCACAGAAAATGCACCCCCTTATTTCCTATTCCCCACGCGGGCTGCTCCCTCTGTTTTCATAAGGACGCTGTGAATCATGTGTCACAGCTGAGTTTTCCATCTTTGTTTCGGCTCCTAGAAAGCCCAGAGTCAAACAAGATGCCTCGCCCCCTGCCTGACAGTGCATTTTGTATACTAGGCCTCAGCCCCGGCTCCAATTTAGACACCATTTTTTTTTTTTCCACTTTCATCCTTCTCTCTTTCATTTTTAAACCTACTTCTAATTAAATTATCTTCCTGTGCATATCTTTGTAAGCCCTTTTAGATCCTCTCTGCAGCCATGTACAGAAGCAATGTAGTAAACAGAAAGAATGATTTTCCATGCACGTACGGAATCATCTGGGTGTAGAATCCCATGTGCAGTTCGTTCTAGACACAACATAAATCTGCACATTTCAAAATGCAGCAGACAATCCTAGAATGCTATTTCAGGAGGCTTCCTTAGGAAACAGCACCATGTGGCATAACTCACCTACCCCAGTAGTGTGATCTCCCTTTGGTCCTGTGTAGGAAGTAGGAGTTTCTCCCCTCCTCCTGTGCCAGCTGCTCCGGTTTCTTTTCTCCTGAGTAAAGGCACATTCGTCTTGTTCGAAAGTACACTCTCCAGGTGGAGGTGGAAGGCTCTCTGCAAGGAAACAGCAGCTGTTGCAATGGCTGAGACACTTTCAATGAATGTGTGTTGCTGGCATTCCACTCTGCAGGAGTGTTTTCTGGCCACACGCCACGCAACGGAGAGGCAGCGCCCCACCGGCCGCCCCCTACACGAAGCTCCTACCTCTGGTTAGAGGCTGCACGCCACCGTCGGTCCTGCCACAGAGGCAGGGAACAATCAGAAATCTAGAGTGAAAATACTGGTATACTTTGAAAAAGAAACTTTCTCTAAATTGTGAATTTCTGTGAATTAGCTTCCAAAGCTCTGACAATTGGAGGTATATTGCCTTTATGAAAATATGGAAAATAATAAAATTAGGTAATGCAGGAAATTTCTCCAGAAATCACGATGAGTGAAGAGTACCCTCATAACAACTCTAGAGTTGCTTCACAGGAGGGGAGAATGTGAAGATGCTAAAGGTGCCTCCGGAGGCAGAGCTCTGCAGAGCAAAGGACACAGTATTGATTTATTTCTCTGTGCCTCAGTATTCTTGTCTGTAATGTGGGAATATTAATGGTACTTACTTCATGGGCTTGTGAGGATTAAACGAAATGGTGTATATAAAGTGAAATTTCAAACATGAAGTTGGCAATAATTATTAGTGAAATAAATATTAGAACTTGTTTTGCCACCTAGAGCCTTATTTTCCTTTTCCAAAATCAAATGTTTATGTCTTTGAGTACTATCTACAATGACTTCAATAGTTATTATTAGAATGGCACTACTTCCTAATCTTTGTCTGACCTTGGTTGTACCAAATTACATCTAGATTCTTAGCAAATTTTTCTAATAAATAGCCCATCTTTATGTCTCTTATGTGATAATTATTTTATTTCATTTTATTCTACATACTAGCTAATGAAGCCTCCTTCTCTCTTTTTAAAATTTTTTATCGATTTGTGTGGGGTACATGTACAGCTTTGTTACATGGATATGTTGCATAGTGGTGAAGTCTGGGCTTTTTGTCTAACCCTTCTCTCTCCCATGCCTTGAGTGTAGAGATTTTTATCTGTGTTGTTCTTACAGTGCTTGGTAAATCAAAGGACTAAAACCAAATTGTCTTTTAATTAAGTAAACATGGAGATTCTTACCCAGTGCCAGATTGACACCAAAAATTGCCTGTTCATCAATGAAATGGATACCCAATGATTTAGGATGGATGGTAATTAGTAGATACAGATCAATGATCTGGGTTGAGGTATGCACCATTTTCTCATTAGACAGTATGTCCCACACACAGCTAGCTACCATGACTTTATTTTGTTGCTATCATCAATGCTTGGTCTACTGTCCCATTGTCATTTGATTCACTTAGAAAATATTTATTTTATTAAAAGTTTAAAATTATATGCCTCGCTAGTAGCTGTGAAATAAGAATTTCATCAATTATTGCTTGACAATCTACATTCACGTAAGACAACAACAACAATAACAATACTAATAATTTTAGTAGGAGATATTTGTTTGTAAAGCACTGTTTTGCATCAGGTCCTCTGCCAGGGAATGTATGTGTATTATCCTCAATATTCAGGTAGATATTACATATTTCCCCTTACAAATGAAAATAAAGGGGTTAAGTCACATGTATGAAGACATACATGACATTTGAGTCACCATTTCTAAATTCCAAAGCTTACCACACAGCTCTGCAGAAGACACTTTTGTCAAGAGAAACAAAGGGCAGACTAGCACAGATGACATGTATGTGGTTCTTAGAGAAACAGGAAGTGTAGTATAGGCCGGGAAGATAAAGAGCTTAAACGACTGCTGTCTTACCTGGAGACCAGCAGCTTCCCAATTGCATTGTAATGTCATCCAGGGCTACAAGCCCACAGTCCCAAAAACTTTTGCATAGGCTCATGAAAACCACCTGCAATTCATAAAAATAAAGCTGTAAATTCTGTTAACTGAAAATTGGAAACTCTTACAACCTGGGATTTACTTAGCACAGCAGGCATGCATAAGCAAGCTACAAACACTTCTTCATTGTCCGTATGAATAACAGAACACACTGGGGTGAAGAATGGTTATCATTTATATATGACCCTGGAATTACTTATATTATTTTTTTGAGTGGAGTCATCCTTATAGTGATAAACTGTGCATAGTAATGCTGAAATCAGTGGCATTGTGTAAAGAATTCACAGAAAGGGAGAGAAAAGCCTGAGGTTAACTGAGGGACAGAGAAAAGCCTATCATGTTTTAAATATTTTCCCCAGATAATCCACAAAGAATATAGAGTTGATGGATTTCCAACATTTTTCAAGAATTTTCAGTACAAACACTACTGATATTTTGGAAATGACCTTCTGGCAACGTGCTTCCTTTGCATTGTGAACAAAGTCCCGGTGATTTGCCATTTGGAGACTTATGTTCCATTTCCAAAGACAAAGATCTATGTCCCCAGTCGGTATCGCTGATAAAAGCCCTAAACACAGTTATTTAATCAGTCCAAACATTTTATTGTTGTATGTGAAGGAAAAACAAATCCATACCATAAATTATTAAATTTATTGTGCCAGAGAAAGAGAGAAAAGTCTTGGATTTCTTCCCATTAGGACCATTTTTAAGGCTACTTTTCATACATATGATGAGCAAAGAGCACTTTAAAAAGCAGTTACATTATATTTTCACTGTACTTGCAGTTTACAAACCTGCTTCACTTGTTTTATTTGAGTAGCACAAGCCCAAACAGTCCATGTTCAATTCCTCAATTACAAATCTCAATTCAAACAACGACAATAGATGGTATAGCAGAAGCTAAACCCAACTCATGAATAATGAGAACATTTGGTTTTTTTAGGTTTTAATATGCAGAATGTATGTCTTAAATTTATTTGTGTTATCAGTAAGGTCCCTTTGCTCTTTGATGATCAGATTCATTAGAATATCAAATTTATTTAAAAAGACATTTTAAAATCATGTGACAGCTTACTAGTATGCAAAATATAAAATGTCTTAAGCCAAGATCTTCATGATAATTACTAATTGTAAGATGTGTGAAGGTTTATTTGCACTGTACTCATATTACTTTCAATTATAAAAAGGAGAGTTTAGAGTTATAAAAATGCATAACTGTGTTTACAGAACAAAACAAAACCGGGTGGGTTTTTTGGTTGTTTTTTTGTTGACCTCTGTTAATTTTTCATCTTTGTGAATTCTAGAGAACATGTAAAATATGTTACTGGCAAGGTTTAGGCCTGGGACTTATGCCCCATTTGCAAAATAGCTCTGAATGCAGTTATATATTATCAGCAATTTTTATTGTTACATGGAAAGAAATATTAATCTGTCTTATAATTTACTGAATTAATTTGGCTGCAGAGAAAAAGGTCTTGGCTTTCTTTCCTTTTGGTAGCTTTAAAGTCAATTTTTCACAAGTATAGCAAAAAAGTAGTTTTCGAAAATGAATATGGAGTAGTGAAATGATTCACTATGTAAATCATTGCCTGCATAAAACGCAAACATTTGGCATGGTATTCTAAAGAGGGGATATATTAATACGCTTCATGTGTTTACTATAGCATTATTTTATAATGACCATTAAACCAAATAAGAAAGCAAGCAAACACCCAAAATTTCAAAAACAGAATAAATAAAGAAACAATAATAATCTAAGAAATAAGCCATCATTAGATCTGATAACTTTTGAATATTATTCAGTAGTACAGAAATATATTCCTCTCATAATGTTAAGTGAAAAAAGCTGGTTAAATAAAATAAAGTAAAACAAAATCATATCTAACTCATCTGAAAGTACATTTAAAAAGCCAGAAAATTTTACCAAATTTGTAACAATTACGTTAGACTTATAAAATTAAGAGTATTAAACAGAATTTCCTCCTATTTTCTATTAATATATTTGTATCTAAAAAAAGAAATCAGGTGACCTATAATTAAAATGTGGCTAATGAGTTGGTCATTATTATTTCCTAGATTGTCATTGTCTAGTATAGCAGCCACTATAATAGATGCTCCTTATGGACATCCCACACAATTTGTGAACTGCCACAGTAGGTCCAATGAAATGTTAAAGATGTTTCGGACAACAGCAGGCCACTAGGTTGTTCCCATGTTGGAGCTTTTCGACACTTAGAACACTTGCCAGACCACAGATTGTTCTGTCTGATAAAGATCCCCAAAGTCAGTTAGCTTCTGACTGGATTCTAACCATGGCCTCGAGCCTCAAGTCTGTGGAACAGTCGTCTGTCAGCACTCCAACCAATACGCAAGACAAACACCGCAAGATCAGCTTGTTCGGTTTAACACGTTGGATTTCCCACCAGCTACTAATCATGCCGATAATGTCAGCTGCTATTTTGGGGCCACCAGTTTACATTTTGTGGGCCACGTGAGGTGGAGAGGTTATTTCAGGAGAGTTGGTGAGTGGGCTGATGAGGGGGCCTGGTCGAGACAGGGCAAAGGAAAAGCCGAACATCTTGGCCTGTCCTTAAGAACTCTCCCTCCGGGTCCAGTTAAGAATGTGACAAGAAGGGAATCGGCCATGGTCTACATTCCTGAGGGGATTAACCTCTTGTTTATTTATAGATGCTTTTAAAAAACAGCATTTAATTCATTTTAGGCAGTATTTCAAAGCAAGTGGAAAAATCTCTAAAGACTGGAAAAAAATCTTAGGCAGCTATATTAATATCTATTTAAGAGGAGAGAAGATAAGAGGGACCAAGTAAAATGATATTTCTTAGACAGGTGTTTCTGATTTAATGCAAATCACTTAAAAGTTGAGGCAAATTAAATTTGTATAAATCAATCTGTTTCAGTGTACTAAAGGTTCCAGTCCTTAGGTACTAGCAGTACTTTAACATGTTTGTTTTGATGGAGAATATTCATTGTTGAGGAAACCTACCTAGACTAACTTCGAAAACACAAATAGGCAGTGAATGGAGAGCCATATAAACACATTTGCAAAGACATAATTTTAAATAGAGTCAAGTTAGGATCAACAATATTACTTAATTTATTCTTTATTATACCAAAAATAGACATTGTACTTTTTTTAAAAATCTACAACAGAGTATGTCAACCTCAGCACTGCAGATATTTTGGGCCAGACAATTCTTTGCTATGGGGGACTGCTCTGTGCATTGCAGGAGGTTTAGCAGCAACCCTAACCTCTAGCCACTGATGCCAGTGTCACCCTCAAGTCGTGACAATGAAGAATGTCTTCAGACATTGCCAAATATTTTTTGGGGGGGCAAAATCTCCCTGGCTGAGAATCACTGGTCAAGAATAGTAGAAAACTATGGTGTGGATCATAAAATCCCACTTACTAAATTCCTATTACATGCAGTCTATGCTGGGCACTTTCAGATGTGTTACCGCATTTTTGGATTCACCTGTGATTTCAACCTATTTATTCTCCCCACTCAGAATAAGAGTGTTTTATAAATGGACTAGATTGAGTTAGTCTTCTCTTCTGTGTATCACCAGGTGTTGGTTCAAACAGCAATGAAAAATCCTCAAGTCCTGGGAACAAAAGGTAAAGGAACAGAAACACAAGGCAGATGGACTAATACTCAAACTGAATAACCATCTCCTAGATTACCAGGGATTTATTATTCCAATTTCCTACTTCACAAAACTGCAATTATCGAGGGCAACAGAATCTCCTCTTTGTTTTCATCTTTCTCCCTTTCGAAAAACAATGATCTGCTCTCTAGAAACAACATAATGACATGCAGCAGAACCTAAAAGACAACTGAGCAAACTTTCCTGGCAATGTATAATCTCAACTCTCTTCTAAAGTTTTTTTTGGGGTGGGGGGCGGGGGAAGGGGGTTGCTGAGGAGAGGGTCTGTACAGAAACCCAGCTCCCAGGCTATGTTAGTCAAAGGGGCCAGACTGCCCCTAGGCCTGTAAAAGTCCAGAAAAGTTCCTGATTAAAGTACCTGGGAAAGAAAAAGTAGAGAAATAGGCGTGTCAGGAATTCATTTTCTCAAACCAAATCAGGTTAGGTTTAAAAGAATCAGGGTTACTGATGTTCACTCTATGAGATATTATAGTTTAAGAGCTTCCAAATACGACACATAGGATTTTGCAGGGGAAGGAAGAAATAAGCTTTGTAGGAAGCTGTGGAATATAATAAAATAAAACCTTTGCTATGCAGTTAAAGAGAGTTGTTTGCATTAAACAGCTGAACACTGGCTGACTTAATTGTTTTTTCACTGCCTTTTAGAGAAGTTTCCACGGCTGGTTTGATAGACATAGTGCGCCAGGTTGTTGGGTTAATCCACCATCTACTTTCCCAATTGAATATCCCCATTTAGGCCTATAATTAGCATGGGAATGATAGCTTCCAGAAATTGCCTTCTATGTTCAGATAAAAACATTTCAATCCTTTGCCAACAACACCATAAGTTACTCATGTTCACAAAATGAATCTAGTTAAGTTCTTATTATGCGTGGTGGACCTCAATAATTTACCAGATGGTTTGATTCTCAGTTAAATTTAACTTTTCTTCTGATGAGGTTAAAAATCCCTTCAAATCATTTGCACAGATAAATTTGGATGTGGCAAGTGCAGAGCTGGTGGAACAGTTATTCACGAAATTACTGTAATTCAGTCGGTGAAATTCCAGAGCCCTTCTAAAAGACGCTACTGGTGTAATTGCAAGATACGGTACATAATGTAATTGCATTCATTTAAACTGTGCGACAATAAGTTGTCATAGAATTTTAAAAATATGAAAAGCACAAAGCCAAACAAAACAAAAATTCCAACATTGAGATAACTTGGTAAAAAGGATGGAATTTTCACAAATCCCTAAAAATAGGCTGACTGAAGCTTTATCTAGAAAAGTGAGTGTGAGATTTCAGCATTCTTAGAATCTAGCCATGTTTTGGGAAATAGTTGCTAAAATGTAATAGCGTTCCTCCTGCAGATACTATATTTGGTCTGCATATCCCACAAGAGGCAGAATGACCATGTGTTTTTAAATAGGTCTTTAGCTGACCAACACTTTTTTTCTTAAAGGACTCATCTGTTTTGTTTTTTCTTTTTTCAAAGACCCATCTGATTTAATTCGACTTTTGGCTTCAACAAGCAACAAAGATTGAACAGCTTCCAACTTTTTCCAGTGTGAAAGTCTTTCTGCTCCCAGGACGCTTGCGGTCTGGGGTAGAGGCCACACTGTGATAGAATACAGGCCTATAGCTGAATTTTATCATCACTATTTGGGTGGTAAACATCCAAATCTCTCAACTCATGCATTTTAGAAATCTGCATTATTTTCGGATCTTTGGGCCGAAGAGAAGGGGAGGGGAGGGGTTCCAGAAGAGACCTCAGAATCAGTCATATCTTAGGAAAGAAAAAGGCCTGGAGAGCCTGTGATACAAGCTCCCACCGCAGCCAGCTGCAGACCTAGGCATGAAACATTGTTCTCCTTCCTGATCCCCGATAGAGCATCCTGCGTTTGCTTTTGGTATTTTAAAATATGATTCTGAAAGGCATGATCTTGAAACTCCCCAATTAATAGCACCGGACCAAACATATCTTTCACTTGTGTTTACGACCAGCTTCCTGTCATTTTGCCTTATGCGTATAGAGTTTTCTGTAACTTAGCGCAGGAGTCTGAATCTTATGTGGATTGTGGCTGAGTTTCAGAGCTGGCTGAAATCGAACCCGTCATACCCTCTCCTCTTCTCCATGGTAGCATTTCCCTCACCTCAGCCATGTCCTTCTCTCTTCTCTCTGCGCTGAAAATTCAGGCCCTTGGGAGAGCATCCTCCAAACTCCCTCCCACCCTCTCCCACCTCCACATCTACGACCTCATCTTCCTTTCACTTTTTCCTTTTCCTTTTCACTTTTTTTCCTTTATTTTGAGAGCAAAGCCTGTCTGACTCCACAGTTCCTGTTTTTTTCAGCGTGGGACAGAGATGACTAACCCCACACAATTAATGTTGAAGATCCAAGTGGAAAATAAATGTGAAAAGCCTCTGAAAAAATGAACATTAGACAATGGTGAGATGGTATCATTTTTAGTGTTTTAGACTGTCTAATTTGATACCCTAACAATGAGGACTTTATTATATAAAATTATCCCATGAACCTTTTATTATCACTGAAGGAAAACAGATGTGAATGCCTTCCTGCTTTTAACATATACTCGTCCGGAAGGCAGGTGGCCATTTGGTGACTTCTTATAGGCCTTCAGGCTGCCCTGTGACTTTGCATGAAAAAAACAATGCTGAGGTGGACACACAATGTAGTTTCTCTCTGGCCCACCTCCCTTAGGGAGTTCCCCTGGTCAAACACTTGCCTGACCAACATAATGTAATGTAATGTAAAAACCAATTTAATTGTCATAAGCAAGGATGGTCATCATAATACAGAGTTATTGCTGTGGTTCACTTGGATGGAGATATAAAAATGTCAGTCCTACCAGAAGGCATACAGAATGCAATCAATAAACAGCAAAAAAGGAAAGAATCTAGGTCTTTCTCTTGACCCTCGAGGGTTCACTCTGCTTTAGATGAATGGCTCCTGGGTCAAGAGAAGACAGCAGGCACTTTTAGCATTACCCTGCTAATACTAAAACAGGAATACGGCCTTTGCCCTACTCATGTCTGAGACATAGAGGCAATTGTTAGCCTGGTTTTCACTGAGTCCCAAGGCAAGGTGTAAATCCCTCACTTGATGAAGAGCCACAATTTAAAGCTTACATAACTCTGACCCTTTTTTAACTATACCACTGCTTATTTAAGCAGCCCTTAAAAACTAGACAATTGGGTAGTTTCCAATTTCTCAATATTATAAACATTACTGGGATGAACTCTGGCAGCTAAATCTTGTGCATAACCATAATTATTCCTTTATGATAAATCCCTATAAGTAGAATTATTATGTCAATAGGTATGCATGTTTGTGTGCTTTCTTTCTGATTCATGTAACTGAATTGTCATCGATTTACCCCCATATCAGAGCATATGAGAATCCTTATTTCCTTGCATCCTTATCTTTCCAGGGTAATGTTATATATATACACATAAGCATGCACATATGTATTTTTATATATATATATATATATACACACATACATACATACAGTCACATGCCATATAATGATGTATCAATGATGAACTCCATATATGTGGTGGTACCATAAGATTATACTACCATAGTTTTACTGTGCCTTTTCTATGTTTAGATATGTTTAGATACACAAATACTTGCCATTGTGTTGTAATTGTCCACAGTATTCAGTACAGTAACATGCTGTACATGTCTATAGCCTAGGATCAATAGCCTATAACAAATAGCCTAAGTGTGTAGCAGGCTACACCATCTGGGTTTGTGTAAGTACACTTTATGATGGTCACACAATGATGAGATTGCTTAACAACACATTTCTCAGAATGTATCCTTGTCATTAAGTGACACATGACTATTCGTACATATGTATATTTGAATATATATTCTATTTAACAATTAAAAAAGAAATCTTTTACTTTAGACCCCCCAAATATATGTGTGTGTGTGTGTGTTTGTGTATAAGTAGGTACATATATTTATATATGTATATATATTTTTGGGTCTAAAGTGAAAGATTTTTTATATATAATATATATTTTAATACATAAATATATATATTTTATCTATATACATACATATATACATATATATTTTCTGGTTGAAAGTGAAAGATTTCTTTTTAATTAATAAATCAAACAATATAAACAGTATACAGTATAAAGACAGCTGTTAATATAAACATCACACCAGAGTATTATATTTTAAAAATATTTATAACCATTTGATAGATGTATGTGTTATTTTATTATTTTTAAGATTTCTTTGATTATAAATGAGGTTGGATATCTTTGTGCATTTATTTTCTAGTTTTTTTTTTTCTGATTTGCCTGTTTATATCCTATATCTACTTTCCTATTTCTTAGTTTACCTTTTGCTTATTGATTTATTAGAGTAAATTTATACATTTTTATTAAATGTGTTAAATGTTTGTCATATATGTTGCAAACTTTTTTTCTGGCTTGACATCTGCCTTTCAGATTTGTTTATTAGGCATTCCTTATTTGAAGGATAAAACAAAGGAAGAACCAAATGTCTTGGTTTGAAGACTGACGTGAAATGGAAGGCCGCAAACAGCAATTTGTCCTTGAGAATTGTGTAGATACACACATAACCTGATATTATGCAGAAAATAGAAGCACGTGGCCCATCCGTGGTGTGATGGGAGACGCCGCAGGGAGTGGTTTCTGGACTCGTTGGAGAGAGACTTCTACTAGAGGTAGGTACTGAAAGATAGAGCAGAAAACATCTGCAGAATGACATACAAAAGAGGGAGAAAAAGGTGGGGATACTCGTACAAAAGGAAATAAGATATCTTTTCCCCTGGTGAAGTTAGAGAGTCTCCATCAATGTGTGAACTGTCCATTCCAACTGCGTGGATGGAGCTGGTGGCTAAAGAGACTGGCAAATACTCACCTGGATAATGAGCTGAGAACACCAGAGAATCCCCAGAGAATCTCAATGTGAACATCAACAAATAATATTGCATCATCCAGAGCTTGGGAAAGATTCCCTACAAATGCAACTATTGGAAGGCCATGAAATATTCACAAGATAGAAATTTGAGAGTGTGGAGGAGAGGTAATGTTTTCAGGTTCATAAACAAACCTTGAAATAAATGTTTGCCTAATTAAGGTTATTAGTAAAACTATGAAGAAAGAATGCCTATTCTGTCTTTTCAGACATCTCCATGGTGCCAGGAGGACAAATTGCCAATCCAGCAGTATTCCATGAAATTAATTACTCAGGAAAGTCTTGAAAAATGCAGTGACATAAATACTATGCTCATGTAAGCTATGTGTTAGCAACTACCAGTTGTGTTATTCAGTCTTTCCAGTAATTTTCTAATAAGTTGACATGAAATACAGAAGCCCTTAACAAATACCTGAAAGGAAATGAAACAGAAGGAAAACAAGAATATCTGAACCCTGCCTCACTCATACTTAAAGTAATATGGAATTCTTGGATTGACAACAGATGCTGAGTTTAACTTGAAAAACTCAAGATCAGGTTTCTTTTCCATTGTTAGCCCCTCTATTCAATTTGTTACTAAAACTTATTCCACTTGACAGTATAATTTCCTTTTTTGTGTACAGAACCGCCCTAACACAACTGGTAGTTGCTATAATGTGTTGATTACCTTGTCAGTAATTAATGATCTTGCTATTTCTACTTTGCACTCAGCTGCCCTGCTTTAATAATGCTGGTGCATTCATATCCTGGAGCAATCCTCTCTCAGTGTTCCCAGACATCATGAAATGTGATAGGAAATTCATCTTCTCTCATGTATCTTGTTTACACATTGGTTTTCTGGTTCCTTAATCCTTTTATAGCAAGGTATCTTGCTGTTAAATAGCTACCTGTCTATAAATCTCTACAGAAACTTTCTAGACTTGTTCTTCTATTTGAGTGAACTCTTAAGTATTGCCTTTAAAAATTTCAGAACCCTAGGTATTTTACATTTAGTCACATTTTCATTATTTAAGGGCATAAATAAAAGGAAGATTTTAAAAGTGGAAATCTGAATCATAGACTTAAATTTCAACTTTATTTTCCTTAGAGGAAAAGACTTTTGTAAGAGAATATAAAGAAATAGAAAAAAAATCCACAAGAACTGTGTTGCACAATGTTAAAACACAGTTACCGCCCTTAAGATGCCTAACAATATAATAGGAGGTGGAAGAAACCTAGAGGCCATCTTAAAATATGTCCCTATTTCATAGAGAGGTGACATGAAATTCTGATTTACATAGTCAATGGGATAGTCAGGCCAAGCCTTCATTTTCCTGAACTAGGACTCTTTCATTACACAAATATCTTTCCAACAAGTAAAACACAAATCAATGACATAAAAGATTCAAAGAGGAAGGGACATTCGAGATGGTCTTTGAGAGAAGTATCACATTTTTTCAGGTACCTATAATGATTCCTGCAGCAAGATCAATGATACTTTGCCTTTGATAAACTCTGAGGGAGCATTGGAGGAGGAAGGCAGAGGGCAGAGAATGAGGATTTGAGGAGTAAGAAACTACACTGGAGCAAAGACAAGAACTGAAGATGCATCTTTCAAGAAGTCTGGAGGCTAAAGGAATGCGATAGGTTAAATGGGTACGGAGATGAAAGACAAGTTTGTTGTTCATTTGTGTCAAATGCAGGAGACCAACACATGTTGCCAGTGTGCAAAGGACTGATGGAGATTGGAGATTTACAAGAGAGGGAATAATTTATGAAATAAAGTCCCACAGAAGGCAGGAAGGTGAGATCAAATGCAAAGATGGGTGGGTTGGTTTTGACTAAGAGCAAGGATAATACTTTCTTTGTCAGATTGACCAGGGGATGAAGAGAGGCAGGTGAAGATTCAGAGAGGAACAGAACTGAAGGAGCTTGTGTTGGATGCCTTCATGCTTTTGGGCCATGAACCCATGAGGTCACATCCTAAGAATGAGGCTGGGAGAGCCAAGTTGGAAACTTGCGAGTGAAAATGGATCAAATGGATCTGAACATCTGGGGTGGGGAGTGAGAAAGTCAATAAGAGATGAGTTGAGTAAAAGGCTTTCCCAGAAGCATGGAGGGGATAGCAGAGATTAGTCTTATTTTCTCCAGCTGTGCTGAGAAGCCTGGGGTAAAGATGAAAGCAGCTGCCCAGGGTTCCCGGGGATTAGGAGGGCTAAGGTGGAGATGCCGGGAGGACCTGGGGGTGGGGAGGAAATGATGGAAGCAAGTGCATCAATGACCATGAACACAGAATGGAGGCTGGAGAAGCTGTGTTGGAGGGGAGGGAAGGGATCTGGGGAATTGGGGGGCTGGTAAAACCTGGTACAGGTCCCCGGGAATAGGGAAATGCCACACTGTAGAAATGGGAAGTTGTCTCGACAGGAAGAATCACAGCTCTTGGTATTAGTAAATAGCATCATAAAAAGCCCCAAACCAGACTTGGCATATACGTGCCCATGTGTGTCCTTATATCCACTCCAGCAGAGTATTTCTTCTTTTAAGTACTCAAAATGAAATTCCTTCCAGGACAAATTGCTCAGGTGCTGTGCCGTAAAGGATGACGGTTTATCTGACACAAAGGCAGAAACATTAACTCTTCCTTCTTCCTCTGATGGAATTACATTGTTCTTCCTTGCCATCAACACATACTCACTGAAAATTCGGTTTGCTCTCTTAACTATTTATTGGGCACCCACTCTGTTCCAGAAATTATGTTGGCATTAGAAATAAAAAATAAATAACATACAGATCCTTTTTCTCCAGAAGCTTACATCTGATTTAAGTAGCCAGGCAGGTAGCAGACAATTTCAGTATAATGCATTTAGCACTATGAGAGTAGCATGATGCTGACAGGAGCTACACAAGGCAAGGGTTCCAGGCCACATGCTTTGAGGGAATTGCCCCCTTTGACAAGGTTAAGCAGGATTCTTTAATGCAGACCTTATCAGGGGTTTCCAGTATGTTCCTGTGCATTGTGAATTTTCATGTGTGGGTGGAGAAGTAGAGATCCAGTATGCAGAATTCCACAAACTTATCTGACCGCAGGATCCCTTTTCAATGGAACATCTCTAGCGATTTGTGCTCCATTGGACATTAAGCAAGAAGGGCTGACATAAGATACTTAGTAAAAAATGTATTTATTTATATATTTTTAAACTGGTCAAATACATAAATGCTTTTTGAAGTTTATTTGTTTTTTAGTCCTAAACAGAGTAAAGGTGTGTAGACTTAGAAGAGTTTACCATAAGGATTTTAATGACTGCTGGGCTGATCATTAAGCTTGATTGGATGAAACAGAATGCCTGGTCATTCTCTCATTTATGGACTGTTTAACAACTTTTCTCCAAAAGAAATATTTAGCGAACACAATATTGAGCCCCTCCCAGTGCTTCTAATTAACAAAGCACTGAAAGATCTTTGTTAAAGGGAATGCTATCTTCAGGCCCAAAGGTATTGCAGCATCTAATATATGTGCCATGGTGACCAACCGTAATACCAAACTGTGAATCTGAACACATCAAGGCTGATGTTTGTGCTCCATCGTTATGGGATTTCTGACAAGCATGCTCTAGGCTTTCCTGACATTTGGCTTTTAGAAAGAGCATTTTGGAGTGAATTGTTCTCTCTCCTCTTTATCTTCATTAGTGGAGAAAAGTCTCAAGGTAACTCTTGATTACATGCTGTCTATTTAGTAAAGGAGAAAAACAGACCCAGAAAACCATTTCATGATTCATGCCTTTTCAAAATGTTTCCTAAATGTTAAAACAATTATTGTAGGCTGTTCATGATTGCCTGGTCATGATGGCATAAAAGCAGCCATTTCTTTAAGAAAGGCTAGTACTGTTAAAATAAAGATTTAACTCTGACCTAATTCTTAGTTTAAAGAATATTTTATAGCAAAAATCAAGGTGCAGAATTATTCACACACTAAAGAGATGTTGCCTATGAAACCCTATGAGGATTGGGACCTAGAGAAAACATTCTTTAGTCTCTTTCTCTCTGTTCAGCTAAATTTAATACATGCTAACTATGTGCCAGGTGCTATGTTAGGGGCTTTACCTGGTGCATCTCATTTGATCTTCACCATATACTGTGGACATATGGGGATACCACTGGGATACCCATTTCACACATGAAAGAAGAGTGAGAATCGGGAAGGTTACATAACTATCCCAAATTATAGATCCGTAAGTGGCAGAGAACATACAGCCAAGTGTCTTAAGCATTATGCTGTATTTTCCCTCTAACCCACAGCTTTCCTTTGTGTTAAATCACCTTAAATTTTGACCCTTTCCAGGAGCCAAAGTTATTTCTAAAATAGAACAACCGAGGGTTAGTAATAAAGCCCTAAACTTTTTTAGAAATCCTGGGAGTTAGGACGGGGATCCCCTCCTCACCTGATCCTACACTTCTGATGTTAGCCAGGAGAGGGCTGGGAGAAAGGCTTAGACATTTAGGCTTAAAAAGCATGGATTCCAAAGTCAAAAAACTTAGATCTACTTCTCAGCTCTGCCACCTAATAGCTGTGTGATGTTGAACGATATCCTTAATTTTCTGCCTGAGCTTTCCTCATCTGTTAAATGGCACTATAATGCTTTCCTTCCTAGGGAGCCGTGGCATCAGACAAAGTGTTGGCAAGTATTCAGTTAAAGGTCCTTCTTGTTGGCAGCTGTGATAACATTACAGAATCTGTCCATAAGGCTACTTTGCTAGAATGCTCTAAGGGAAACACTTACCATTGCTTCATTCCTCAGTTAGAACTTTATATTGTAGTTTCTGCCAAAGATTAAATTATCTAAGGTGACAGCAAGAAGTTATTAATCTAATCAGCCCATTGTCCTTAAAACAGTCTGGGCATATGCTAACAGGGGAAAGAAAGATAAAGAAAGATCCAGAGTGGAAGGCCATCTGGGAAGGCACAGGTGAGGTGGCACGCAGGTCTTGGGAGTGAGGGAAATCAGGGGAGAGAGGCTGAAAGTCTTGACTTCTTTATAGTTCTGCCTGGGACGCCCCTCGCTCAGCTCAGCACTAGTCCCACACGACAACTCAGGGAGAGCTGAAAGTAATGTTCACGAAAGCAGGAACTGTCTTTGAGTCGGGCCCTGATGAATTACACTTGGCTGGCTTTAGGAATGGGTGGTGAGGACATGAAACCTAAGCAAAGGGGCTCTTTCCTACAGCAGTGACATACATGTGACAGGCCCTCAGTTTATTTCATTTCTAGTAGAACATGTGGGTGACTGTGGGCTAGTCTGACTGCACATCCAAGATGCCAAAGACACTGAAAGGAAATATTTCACTTCCCTCGTAGGAGTGTTGTGAGAATTAAGTAACAGAAGGTGCCTTTGCCCCAAGAAAGGCTTAGGGGAGCCTCACTTTCTCCAGGTGCACAAGAACAGGCCTTCCCCAAGACTGGAGAGAGACCTTGACCTCCCAAAGACACCCTGCCCCAAAGGGCAACCTTCAGAGTTGGCTAGACCATGATTCAAACCCCAGCCCTGCCACTTACCAACCTTAGAAAGTCCACTCATGCATTCTTTTATCCATTCATTGACCACATAGGTACCAAACAAAATTTATTGAACAGAATTTTACTTTGTACCAGGGCACAGCGCTAGATGCTGTGGATACAGAGATGAACAAGACAGACAAGGTCCCTGTCCTCACATAAGTTATATTTTCCTGAAAGAAGAGAGATGGATAAAGAACAAGTAAGCAAATAAACAAATGAGATCACTTCAGATTGAGATAAATGTCATACACTAGGCAATTCACTGGGGAATAATCTGGGGATGGGGAAGGAAATGATTAACTGGGTGGTCAGGACAGTTCCTTTCCA
Source organism: Indri indri (assembly GCA_004363605.1). Classification (NCBI taxonomy): domain Eukaryota; kingdom Metazoa; phylum Chordata; class Mammalia; order Primates; family Indriidae; genus Indri; species Indri indri. The sequence goes on along the minus strand of RJWJ010010862.1, from coordinate 24,569 downwards.
AGAGGAAGCACTTGACCTGGGACAGAACCATGAGAACTGGCTTGACATGGGAATAGCTGCAGAAGGAGCTTCCCCTGCGGAGGGGGCTGCAAGCACAAGGCCCTGGTGAAGGAAAGGCCTTGGGGCCCAAGGAACAGAGAGAAGGGCCCTGTGACTGTGCAGACTGTGTGACTATGTGATCACGGCAGAACGAAGGGAGATGAAGTCAGCAAAGCAGGCAGGGAACAGACCCTGCCTTGTATGCCACAGTAAGGGATGAACTTTATTCTAAAAGGCCATAGAACAGTTTCAAGCAAGGGAATGCCATGATCTAATTTCAGTTTCAAGAAGACGATTCTGGCTGCTGAATGCAGAGAGAGAGAGAGAGCACAAGGTGGAAGCAGAGAAACCAGGTAGGAAGATACTGAAGTAGTTTGGGTGAGAAATGATGGTGACTTAGACCAAGGTGGTGGCTGGGGAGACAGAGAAGTGGATATATTTGAGATGAATTTTACAGGTATCATGGAAGGATTTTGTCTGGAATTTGGGGGAGAGTGGCAAGGAACCAGGAAGAATTAAACTAATTTCATAAAACTTCAGTTTATTCACTTGTAGATTTGGAATCTGTTACTGTAACATAATGTTTAGGAATTAAACAAGAGAACATATGCTGCCTGGCACAAAGTAGGTACTTGATAAACAGCCAAGTTGTCCCTTGTTCTGACCTAGGTTGAACTGGGAACCTCTAAGTGTTCCAGCAAGTTCATTCCAGAATCTCAGTCATTAAAAATTCAAACTATTATAAAATGTATGCTAAGCATGATAGGCTCAGAAAAATCTCTCAAACTGTCATCAGTTTGGAGTTAGTTAAAGTAAACACTGAGTTATTAAACTGTAGAGAACAGCCAATAGAAGCTTCTAGACAGACTGTAACAGCTGACAAGTGTTCACCATATGCTTATTTTGGGTGCTCCGTGACTTAAATAAAACTCCTTTCTAAAAGGCAAGAATATGTGGAGAGCAACGTAGTCTCTGTGGACAGAAACCACGTGTGGGAAACAATCACACAGGGTTTGGTGTCATATCTCTGGAAAACTCTTGATCTCTGAAGCTTTGATGGGGGTTTCCTGGCTTACAGGGTACACACAAGGACTGCAAATCTGACTCTCGCTTTCTGAGTCACTCATGATGGAAAAGTTACCTTGGGGAAGGAAGACCATTCATCCAACTCTGTGCCTGCCCAGCTGTGTGGTCACAGGTACATCTCTCAGCATTTCAGGGTGGGGGACCTGGGCATAGATGCTACATATACATGCACTGGTCCAGGCCTCTGGCCACCACAAAACCTGCTGGTCTACCATGGCTGGTTTCAGTGTAGCTGAGCCGAATACAAGACAAACACATGGTCCTGTTGCTTGTTCCTTTTCCGCTTTATCATGGTTAGCTATTTAGAGCAATGGTTCCCTATATTGCATGTTACAATCCTTTGGTGCACTTTATAAAATACTAATTCCCAGGCTCTGTGCCAAGAGATTCTGACCTAATCAGTATAGTAGATGCTATAATATGCTGCCCAGCCAACCCTTCAGGAACGAAGGGCTTATCCCCCAACTGCTGAAGGTGCTGTCAGCAGACAGTACTCAGATTGTCAGACCTCTCTGGGAAGTGCCTTGGCTGAAAAGAGCTGCCTTGTTCAAGGCAACACCTCTTCCTGAGGCAGCCAGCATCTAGTGATTGATCAATATGGGATTATAAAGACAATATTGCCCAATTCAGGACAACTCTGAAAGGCCACGCCAGCTTTAGAGCTCTGTGCAAGCAAGTTACCTTCACTGAGAATGCATTGCAGCCCAGCAGCTCCCCTGCCTAACCCTGCTTCCTTCCTTTCCCTTCCTTCAGCAACGAGCCCAAGAGCACACCCTTGTAAACTTCCCGCATGCTAATCCCCATCTTAGCGCCTGCTTTCCATGGTTTGAGGTACCACTTGGGCATGAGCCTTTTAAAGCTCTCCAGGTGATTTTAATGAGGGTCAACAACCCCTGATCAAAAGTCAGAATGCTACAGTCAACAGACAATTATTGAGCATCAACTGTGTGCCAAGTACTCAGCCAGGTTTTTTGGTTCCAGATGGAAAAGTAAAGAAGAAAGAGATTAAGAAAACAAACTCTATCTCATGCCTGTAATCCCAGTCACTTGGGAGGCTGAAGTGAGAGGATCACCTGGGGCCAGGAATTCAAGACCAGCTTGTGCAACATGGCGAGACCCTGTCTCTACAAACAAAATAAAAAAATTAGCTGAGCAGAGTGGCTCATGCCTGTAGTTCCAGCTATTTGGGAGGCTGAAGCAGGAGGAGTGCTTGAATACGGGAGTTTGAGGCTGCAGTCAATTATGATCTTGCCACTGCTCTCCAGCTTGACACTCAGACAGAGTGAGACCTTGTCTCTAAAAAATGAAAAACAAAAAACAAAACAAGGACTATGACTGCAAAGCTAGTGAGTAGTAGAATTAGGATTTAAAACCAGTCAGATTCCTGTGTATATGCTCCCAATCATTGTGTTCTGCTGCCTCCAAGATGATGAAGGAGAAGCATAGGATGCCCAGGGAGCCCTAACCTAGACATGCTGGTTAGGGATGGGGGGTAGGGTCAGAGAAGGATTCTCTGAGGAAGTGAGATTTAAGTTGATATTTAAATAAGAGGAGTCTAGGGAGAGGCAACAGAATATGCAATCAGCCAAGGTAAGAGAGAGCATAGTCTGTCCCAGGAACTGACTGGCGTGATTACAACTGAGACAGCAAGAAGCGAAGCTGGGGAGGTGGCCGATATCAGGGCACACAGAGCCTTTTCTCTAACAGCAACAGGAAGCCAAAGGGTTCCTGTGGGGGAGGGTTGCATCGTGATAACTCTGCTGCCAGACAGAGGACAGATTGCAGGGCAATAAGAATGGATGGATGGCAGGTGGGGCTGGTTTTTAATTTCAATTTTCAGAATCAACTTATAGGCCAATGGTTCTCATCCAAGGATAGGATGGCATGTCTGGGGCCATTTGGAAATGTGCAGAAGTATTTTTGGTTGTCACAATAATCGCAGATGTTAAAAATCTGGTAATGTGAGGGATGGCCCCACACAAAGGCACAACTATCCTATTCAAAATGCAACCAGGGCCCTCATTGGGAAATCCGGCCATATGCAAGCACCGAAGGCTTAATTGTAGGAATATAAATGTTACAGTCCATAGCAATGTAAAAGTAATTGTGTATCTGTGAGAATTTGGAAAATGGAGCAGGCACAAGAGGTAAAGAGAAGTGTAGAGGAATACATTTATTCATCTTACACAGTGGGTATCGAGAGGTATTGTCCAAAGTTTATGGATCCAAATGATGGTTAAGTATATAAAAGTTATAAAGAGAGCCAAGAGAAAAGTTCAAAATAAAAACAGCCCTTTCACCTGTGGCCTCTACCTGGGCTGGTATGCACCATGGAGCTCCAAACACTTGTGGAGGGGCCAGCTATGGACTTTGAGAAGGTGAAATGCCAGGATAACTTGAAAATAAGGCATACTTCATCTATGTGAAGACGGGAATTAGTGGCAGGCAGATTGTCTGCATGTGGAGTCTTCAGATGCCTTCACTTGAATGAGAAACCTGCCTCTGTCAGGAATTCAGATGTCTGACAGCCCTGTGTGACACCTAGATAAGTATTGGGAATAGAAGTTAGGGAAACTTCACTGTATTCTTTGAAGTTTATTCAGGACATCAACAAGGTGGCAGAATAGGATGGTCCAGTGCTCAGTGCCTCATAGAAACATCAATTTGACAATTATCAATACACAAAAATATTTCCACAAGAGCTAAGGAAACCAAATGAGAGATTACAAGGTATAGCATAGAAATAACATGCATTGAAGAGGGTAGGAAAGACAGTTTCACAGTACCCACATCATCCCTCCACTAACCCCAGGCAGTACAGCTCAGATATCTTTTGCTTGGGAAAAGAGAGTGAATTAAAAAACCAGATTTGCTTTGGACCCCAATACCAGCCCCACCTTAGTAAAACCCAGTGACAGGCAGTTCACCACAGCTTCATACTCCAGGCTGGTACCTGAAGACTTAGATTCCAGGTCAGGCCAAGTACCTGTGGATCTTGGCTTCAGGCTGGCCCCAACATACAGGCTCTAGGCCCACTGCTGCAGGCTAGCTGGCCCATGGGCCACACCATATGGTGTCCCAAGAATCTCTGGATGAGCTGACTGGTGAAGAGTTTTCTCTGCCGAAACCAGTCTGTAAAGACTAGAATAAGTTCCCACTTCTTCAAATGTACAGAAACCAAGTCATGGCCACAAGGATAATGAACAGTCAGGAAAATACAGCACCACCAAAGGAAAAAACTAAAGCACCAGTATCCAACCCTAAAGAAATGGAGATTTATAGGCTGCCTGAAAAAAAATTCAAAATAATTTTAATAAAAAAGCTCAGTGAATTACAAGCGAATACAGATAGAGAACTAGATGAAATCAGGAAAACAATACATGAACAAAATGAGAAGTTCAACAAAGAGATAGAAACCACTAAAAAGAACCAAACGAATTCTGGAACTAGAGAATACAATATCTAAACTAGAAAATTCCATAGAGAGCTTCAACAGCAGACTCTAAAGAAGAAAGAATCTCTGAACTTGAAGACAGATCATTTGAAATAACTCAGAGTAATAAAAAGAAAAAAGAATGAAAAAGAGTCAAGAATGCCTATGGGAATTATGGGATACTGTTAAGAGAACCAAGAAACACATTTTGGGTGTTCCACAAAGAGCAAAGAGGCAGAAAGTTTAAAGAAAACTTCCCAAATCTGGAGAGAGAAATTAACATCTAGATCCATGAGGCCTAGAGAAACACAAATATATTAAAGAATCTTCACCAACACACATTATAATCAAACTCTCAGAGACATAGAGTTTTGAAATTTATTCATATATGTACTACCTATTCAAAGACTTCTTTGAAAATCCTGCCCTTCTTCCCCATGTCACTGTTAGAAGAGGAGCCATTGGTTAACAGTTTTCTGTTTTTAAATAGCCTTAACAAATAACCTTGCTCTAGGGCATTAAATATGTCCCAGTAGATTTCTGAGGCCACATCTCTGCATAACATAATATTCAAAAGCTCTAGCTTTGACTGTAGCTGCAAGATCAAAGGCAAGATTCTTAATTTCTTATGTAAAATAGGAATGTTACTTTACCCTCAGTGGTAATTAATATGCATTATTAGCTGCTTAGTATAGCACGTAAATATACTAGTAGTCAATTCTACTAGACTCCTGAACCCCGAGAGAGCAGAGACGCTTTGTTTTGTTTACTATCGTGTACTGGAAAGTGCCTGGCACATAGTAGTAGTCTCTGATATATTATTTGATTGCTGAATGTCAAATGATTGACCTCAAAGGTGTGAATCCCATTTTGTAAACTTTTAGACCTTTTACCTTTGTCAAGTTTAATTCTGTCATCAAAAGAAACTTTAAAAAAATAATGTCATTGATGATATGACTTCCCATATTCACCTAATGAATGTGTTTTAATAGATTTTATGGTGTCAAAATATGTCCTCAATCTCTTAATGTTGTTTCCTCTGTTCAAAACCAGAAAAGGTCCTCATTATCACCTGAAATCCAGACTCTATTCTGGCACTGAAAGTTCCATTATCAAACATGTCACTGAGATCTTTCAAAGTTTCAGCAGCAATTCTTGCTTTTTTTTTTTTTTTTTTTTTGAGACAGAGTCTCACTCTGTCACCTGGGCTAGAGTACAGTGGCATCATCACAGCTCACTGCAACCTCAAACTCCTGGGCTCAAGTGATCCTCCTGCCTCAGCCTCCAGAGTAGCTACAACTATTTTTTGTAAAGATGAAGTCTCACTACGTTGCTCAAGCTGGTCGCAAACTCCTGGTCTCAAGAAATTCTCCTGTCTTTGCCTCCCACAGTGCTGGGATTATGTTTGTGAGCCACCACACCTAGCCAGCAATTCATGGCAGGGAGTCAGCAAACACTGTTAAGGTTAATGAATCAAGAAATGGAGGTAGAAATATAATACTTAGAATATAGAGCGAACTTTCAGAAAATCAGAAGAAAAACCATCAGAAAAAGAAGAAGTGAAATTAGAGTTTGAGTTCAGGAGTAGGAAGTGGTGAGGGAAACTCTGACTTTGCATTTTATCCCTTGTCTTAAATACTTATTTACATCTGTATATGTTAGATATGTAAGTGAACTTAGTTTCCTGCCTTACTTAATGCATGCCTCTGTGATGGACAGCAAATGGTTCTCTCACTTTCTGAGGAGCTAGTTCTATTCAGCAGGGACCTGCCAACAACTATGGGCCACCTTCAGACATGTGTCCATGTACCCATAGTTTTCAAGTGTTGAGCTGTACCATCTCCTCATCTGCACTGGGGCTGAATCCATGAGTATTTTCTTCTGAGTGCTGTAAGGACTTCCCTGCCCCCACGGGGACTAGATCCATTTTTCCCTAAGTGGAACTGTGGGAAAGGGGCAAGGGAGACTGTGCAGTCCCTGGAAGCTTGGTAGTCAGCCTCCGGAGAAGAAAGGAACAAATTCTCCAGGGCACTCTTATCTGCTGGGAGGCTCCTTCCAACTGCGTGGGAGTCAGGTATGAGCAGGGATTCACTATAAAGGAAGGACAGATTCCTAACAAGCCACGTGTCTGTGAGTAGAGGACATGGAAGGGAGAGCAGTGGAGTGATGAGCAGGAGTTAGAATCCAGCATAGCCTGAATCTGAACCCTTCAAACACCAGCTCGGTGGGGGCTCTATTTGCCACTAATTTTTATAACAACTACTCCTCTATCTTTCTGTGCAGCCCTTCCGAGGGACAGTGACATGACACATGTACTAGAGGGAGTGGTTTACTTAGTCTTCTGTCATCTGTGATCTCCTCTCCAAGAGTAGGGTCTGAGCCTCATTCATCTTCATATCCCTTGCTCTGGGATATAAAGTTGAATAAATGAATGTCGGTTGAATAAATGAATAAATAAAAGCCAAGTGAATAAACAAAATGCTCATTATATCCTCCCTTTTTTAAAACATCAGCAAAACAGGGTATGGAGTATAACAAAAATTCCACTACTTTCTGGTACATCCCTGATTGTGCGACTGGTGCATGTCTACTTGTGTGTGTGCGTGTGTGTGTGTGTGTGTTACTATAACTACTTGCAGGAGTTAGATAATTGGTACTGGCAATGCAAGTTAACCCTTTGGGGTCCCTAAGAGGTACAGGAAGCTTGGACTTCTCCAGGACTAGTGGATTAAAGAGGAAATTCAATAACGCTTCAAGTGTGGGATGACATTTGTAGAAAGAAAGTTTCACTCAAAAATTATTTGGAATGGTCTACACAGCAAGCTTAAAGAGCATGGGCCTCCACTACAAGTGGAAAAAACTGGCACTGGAAACACCAATTTGCTTCCTCTCTTGCCCGGGGAGCTGAGCTAAATATCTGTTTAGTCAGGTGAACAAAGTATGATGGAATTAATAAGCAGGGGATACCTACAACAACACTACCTATTGAGTTAGCCTACAAATAATAACAAGCAGTGCCTGTGAGACTGTGGTAAAATCTGTATGCTTCTCCTCTATTGGAGGTATTATAAATCGGTTTAACCCTTTTGGAAATCAGTAAGTCAAGGAGGCTGCCATGCCATTCTTATCTAGCAATGGAAAAGAACTTTGTAAAGATTTCAGATATCTTTGATTAATCATTGTAAAGATTTAATCATGCCCTGGTGGGTGTTCCAATAGATTAAAAGTAACAAAGCAACAGTATGATAGGAATGGTGTACAAAATTTCCTCAGCAGGAAGTTGTAGATGGACACAGCTATGATTCTGTCTTAGTTCTAACTAAGAGAAGTCCAGAATGTTTCTGAAGGTTCCGCAGCTCTCCCAGGTTTGTAGCTTCCCCTGGGGAGCCTTGGACTTTGGGTAATTCCTGGATAATGAATGTGATCAATTGATTCATACATTCATTCAAAAATGTTTACTGAGCTTCCATTAGGCGAATTACCCATTTGAAGGAAGGCACCTCTTTTATCTTTCTTTGAGCCCCTTTCTTGCACAGGGAGGATACTCAAGAGATACTTGCTGATTGACAGGCTGAAACAAAATGGATTTTCCCACGCTAGTTTCATAACTGGGTTGTAGTTGACAGAATTTATTGCATCTGTAAAACTTCCTTAAGTTTGTGAGTTGCTAAGCTTGGGAGATTATAGCTTCTGTTTTGCATTCCTCTTGCAATAAAGATCTCTTTTTGTATTTTCATTGCTATCAAAATCAGCTGCTGATGGCTCCCTTATGTAAATTCTCTCTGGCAGGGGCTGGGTTGGCTCCATACTTTTTAATGAGCTTCCTCATCTAGTGCTAAATGCTAGAGCCTCAGGTTGTTGACCTTAAAGCCTCAGCTTAGAGGTTCACTGATTTCACCTTTTCTTCAATACTAGCATTCCCATCGGTGTGTGCGTGTGTGTGTGAGAGGGAGAGAAAGAGAAAGAGAATTATGGCTTCAACCTAAAGTTCAGATGTTGAACTTAGACTATTTATTAATAGGTACTCTCAATCTTTGGACTATTCTCAGGGAATCTTAAGAGATAAACAAAAAGCCATGATCCAGAGACCTGGAAAACAGAAGAGAACTGAAGGATTAACTTGCATGTGGCTGGAGTTTGAGTGTGAGGGTAAGGCTGTCAGCCCGAGCAGAGGAAAATAATACATCAACAATCAACAGTAACTAAATAGAAATTCACAGACTAGTCCAGCAACAGAACATTGGCAAAGGATGCACTGGTTCTACTGTACCTTGGTAGGCATGGGCTTCCTAAAAGTGATTTCGGCTTGCAGCCAAACACCCCTCGGAGACTCCAACAGCGACCAGATCTTTTCCTGAACCACGTGGTTCTCTTCAAAGATATAAACTGCAAGGGTGTCACTCATTTTTAAAAACCCATAGATGGCGTAATGAAAACGCAGACAATACTGCAAGTTTCCTGGTAGAGAGGGACCGTAGAGCCTTCCAATGTAGCCAGGCTGAGATGTGAACTTTGTGTTGGCCAGCAAGTAATACCCTGTGAACAAGACGAAGCATTTAGTGTATCCGCAATGAAAAATAATCTAATCCAGGTCAGCACGTGGAAAAAATGTGGTTAAAGCAGTGGCATTTGCCAGCAGAGACTATTTCCATAGGCTTTAAATGATAGAAAGCATTTTCTAATCTCTGCAATTTAAGTGAGAGAAAATACCTCTGTGCCTCCATTGGAAATAAAACCTCCTTCAATTCTAAGTAAACTTTATAAATCAGTAAAGATTTTCTACTGCATATTCCCAGATTCCAGTAGTCATTTATGCTTTTCATGAAACAAAAAGGATGAACTCATCCTGGGGCTACCAGCTGGCTTGGGTTGTATACTTAGTGCTGGGTCACAGTGGAGGGACAGCCCAAAGCAGATTTTTGCTTCTTAACTCTGCAGTGACCAATGGGGACAGAGGGATCAGTCTGGCCTGGCAGTCTGTGGGGGTTTGTGTGTATGGGCAGACCTCTCTTGGTCAAATGTTAAACTTGCCCCTGAAAAGCAAGTTTTTAATCAGGTAGTCCCTGTCAGGTGCTGAAGATCTGTGTTCTTCCCTTACTTCTAAATGGCATAAAGAAAAATAAGATCAGGAAACTCCCTCTCTCATTACCCTTATGGTTAATTTTTAGCAAAACAGGTCCAAATATCCTAGAAGGCCTGGGCAGAAAAGAAAAAAAATAACACCTACTTTTTTTCTTTCCCTTTTCTGCTCGCTCCCCCATCAATTTTCTTTTGGGCACATCAGTCTTTGCTACACAGTTTAGTTTTATCCAATTATTTAACTCATAAGGAAAGGAAGATAACACCAGAGCTCTCTCTCTCCATATACAAAGAAGCCAGGTGAGGACACCACAAGAAGGTGGCCATCTGCAAGCTAGGAAGAGAGTTCTTAAAGAAAGGCCTTCTCTGCTGAAACCTTTCAATGGCTTCTCATTTCCTTTATAATAAACTCCCCATGCTTACTCTGGCCTGCCATGCCCGTGATCTATCTCCCTCTCCAACTTCCTTTTCCTCCACTTTCTCCACCACCCTCCCTCCCCACAGTGCAGTCACAGCCACACAGACCTTCCTACTCCGTAGTGTGACCAGCTCTTCCCAAACTCAAGACCTTCACAGATGCTGTTCCCTCTGCCTGGATCACTCCCACGCTCTCAGCTAACTGCAGCTTCCCTCGGAGAAACCTTCTCTGAATCCTCCACCAAAACTTCCCTCTATTCTCCCTCAGAGCTCATTCTTCATTTCTTTCACGGCACTAAAGGGGATCAGAACATGCCATCCCAAAATACGCCACTTCGACATACTGATTATTTTGAGCCAAAGGCACTTGAGAAACAGCAAATTTAGGAAGGGATCTCTGGGCTCTCACTTTCTACCTAAAAGCAGGTCATAAAATTTCCATGGACCAGGTGTCTTCCCTGTACCAGGAAGGGAAGAACATTCTTACAACAGAAGCCTAGGAGTTGACACGAAGATGGATCTGTACAAACCAACATACTAAAATAACTCTTATCTTTCATTAGTTTCCCCCATACATTTCCTAGTCACTTTCCCACAATTTGCTGCCCCTGGAAGCTTTGCCTTGTGACCTCTCTATAATTTTATCATTCTTTGTTAAAAACGGTATATAAGCTTTCAGGCCTATCTGCTTCTTTCACTTTTCATTTTTCCTATAAAGCCTCCTGTGTAAAAATGGTAAATAAAACTTGTATGTTTTTCCCCTATTAATCTATCTTATGTCAGTTTAATTCTCAGGTCCAGCCACAGAACCTAAGAGGGCAGAGGAAAAGCTTTTCCTTCCCAGTAGCACTTACCACAACTTGTAATTATAAGTTTATTTGTGTGTACATTTGTCTAATGTTCCTCTTGCCCATTGAAATGATTGTTGGCTGGCGAGAATAGGATTCACATCAGATTTGTTCACTACTGTAGTGCCCAGGAGTTAGCATAATTGAATCTTTATCTTGCTTTGAAAACGACAAAGTGAGAGTATAGTGAGTTTTTGTCCCTAAAGAGCTCCCTGTTTCATCAGCTCACTGTTCCTAGAACTCCAATGTTTCTCTAGAGATGATTTTCCAGTTAGTCTGCAAAGGTCAGAATAGGTTTTGTAGGGCCTGTATTCCTACCAGTGAGGCAACCTCTAAAAAAAAAGAATACATAATGACAAGTGCAAAATCGTGAAGGCCCCTTTCAGGGCCTTTCCCAGGGCTGCTACCAGCAAGGGGCCCTGGAACTTAAGCTTCATCAGCTTCATGATAAATTCACCCCTGTGCCCAGTATATAAATACTTGTTGAATAAATGAATGAGACACTAAACCCTCTGAAATCAAGCTCTTTCCACTTGTCTCTACTGGAGTGGGCTCCGCAAAATATGTCATTAAATTAACAGGGACTCCCTATCCAAGGAATGCTCAAACTCAGGTTTCCAAGAGCTCCTTATAGATACATCCATCAAGTGCCCACCCTGAATTTTCCAATAACTTTCCTCAACAATAGATTTTTTATTATAGTAAAATACATCTAAAATTTCCTATTTTAACCATTTTAAAGTGTACAATTCTGTGGCATTTAGTATATTCGCAATGCTGTACAAGTATCACCACTATCTAGTTCCAGACCACTTTCGTCAGCCCAAAGGCAACCACCATAGCCACTAAAACACTCTCCATTCCCCCACCCCAGCCCCTGGCAACCGCTAATCTGCTTTCCATCCCTATGGATGTGTCTGTTCCGAAGATTTCATGTAAATGGAATCCAATGGTGATTTTAAAGTATTTCATTTAAAGCGAAGAGCAAAATAATTTCCAAAGATTTGGCTATTTAATTAACTGGCAAATACATTCGCTAGCACAGAAAATTGAATTCCAATTTTCATAAAAATTGTCAAACACAAGATTATCTATTGTGCTTCCTTCTTCATAGCTGCTTTTTTTTTTCCCCCCCGAGTCCATGTCTTTGTAGGTGTGGCTGAGGAATGGCCAAGGAGGCATGCAGACTACCTCAGAGGGCCCCACACGGCCAGCCTGCCGGTTTACCTGAGCCCGTGGTGTGGTCTCCAGCCCGATACATGTTTGGTTTTACTTTCACTCGGGTCCAACCTGGACCTTCTTTATCCTGGTAAAAGTTGCAGAGGTCTTCCTCAAAATTGCAGCTTGCTTCCACAGCACTGAAAGGAAGGTCTGAGCAAAGGAGAACCAAAGTTAACGATAGTCAAACCCAAAGATCTCAACAGTCTACGGCAACCAGTTGACAGATACATATACATTTATGTCAGGGGAGACTGAAGAAGTAAAACACAACTAAATATTTGTAGCCGAAGGGCACGCTGCCAGGTTAGCATGAAAGCAACATTTGAACATGACAGAAAAACTATTTTTTACTTCTTTAAGGGGAGGAGAGAAAAGAGCCCTGTTTACACTCTACAAAAATGAAGTACTAGATTTCAGAAGAAATTTCCTTTCATGACTGTAAGCATTGATTCACATGCTTCTTCACAATTCAAAATTCATTCACACAAAATTTAAAAGAAAGAAAGGGAAAAGGAAAGGATTTCAAGGGATTCTTAATTTCTAAGATATATATTTTAGAAATAGTATTTTCTAGAAATAATTTTCCTTTGTTGCCCAATCTCTGTGTCAGAAGCTCGGCTGCTGTCTACTTATAATTAATATTAGTAGTAGGAGCTGATCTGCTTGAAGAAAGTCATCACTCAGTATAAATCATGCAGTTCAAAAAGTCACAACAATTCTGTCGCGGGTACTGCTATTGTTCTGGCTTTGCTGAGTTCTGGTATCATTTACCCTGGTTTTATAAATATCACCTCAGCCTCGATGGCTCAGAGGAAATGGGACATAAAAGATGACTGCTTTTTTGAGAATAACTTTACAGTCCTATTAATAAGCAAGTTGCACATCTCACTGTTAAGATTGTCCACTGAGTCCAGAGGAGATGTATTGTAGCAGTTTGGGACACATTCCATGTAGCCGAGTATGATTCTGGTCTGCGTGCTGACACACATGCGTCTAACACTCTAGGACCAGCGAGAGAGGGCACTGTGTGGAATAACTGGAAAATCATCTCTAGAGAAATATTTGAGTTCTGGGAGCAGTGACCTGATGAAACAGGGAGATGTTGAGAGACACAGACTCCCTATCCTTTCAATCTGTCAATTTTCAAAGCAAGAAAACATTCAAGTGGGCTGAGGAACTGACCCAGATTAAAAGGGATGAAAGAGGCACAACAATCAAATGCTATAAGGGATCCAAGATGCAATCTTGGTCCAGAAGAACAAATATCTATAAAGGACATTATTGGGGCAACTGGAGAACTTGGCGTATGAACTGTAGGCTAATGTTGTATCAGTACTGACTTTCCTGAACTTCATAATTATCCTACAATGAATTACATTGGAGAATGTGTTTGGCCTTATAAAATGCATATTAAAATGTTTAGGGGCAAAGGGGCATGGTGTTTGCAACCTACTCTTAAATGGTTGAGAAAGCAAACATAGCAAAATGTTCATTTGCAGATCTGGGGAAAAAGTAAATGGGAGTTCTTTGTACTATTCTTGCAAATTTTGTCTGAGTTTGAAATGATGTAAAAATAAAGAGTTTCAAAAACATTCAATTTTTTTAAAAAGTAAGTGACTAACACCACATTACAAAAAAAAAGATTAGGAAGAAAATGTTCCTGTATAACTAGAACCTGATTGTATCTCAGGCAACATACCCTAGGAAGTGCACCAGGAGCAAACCCTGATGAGCCAGACAGGAGAAAAGGAAACACAGAAAATTCTCAGGGCGCTAAGACCGGTGGATTAGCCCACACTCTGCTCTGCCTGATTCTGTCAGCACCAGGGTATATCTTTAAGCTCTGAAGATAAAGTTGGTGAAAAAATGAATATGATGTCATACAAACAAGGATCCTTTGACATTCTCCTAGGGAGACTGGAGACCACGGGAAACCTCATTAAGGTCTCTAGTATTAGTCACCCCTCCGGTATCTGGTAATGAAAAAACAAAAGTCCAAAATCTACAGATGGCCATCTAGCTCAGGAAATGGGGTGGCACTCCCAAATGCCATGCATGAAGAAAATAGCAGGTCAGAGGAATTACTCATCAGGAATGAATCTCAACACAGTACCCGTGGGCAACTACAAGAGAATCTTAACTAATTTATTAGGTATGTGGGAGGGAGTGGGAGGTGGTATTAAAACTAGAAAGTCTATAGCAGTTTTATTTATAATTGCCAAAACTTAAAAGCAACCAAGATGCCCTTCAACAGGTGAATGGATACATAAACTATGGTATAGCCAGACAGTGGAATATTATTCAGCACTAAAAAGGAATGAGCTATTGAGGCATGACAAGACATGGAGGAAAGTTAAATGTGTATTACTAAGTGATGGCCACCAATTTGGAAAGACTACATATTGTATGATTCCAACTATATGACATTCTGGAAAAGGTAGAACTATAAGGACAGTAAAAAGATCAGTGGTTGCCAGGGGATGGGGGTAGGATGAACAGGCAGAGCACAGAGGATTTTTAGGGCAGGGACACTGTTGTGTCTGATACTCTAATGGTGAATACATGTCATTACACATTTGTCCAAATCCATAGAATGTACAACACCAAGGTGAATCTTAATGTAAACTATGGACTGTGGGTGGCAGTGAGGTGGGGGGAGGGGGAATATGGGAAATCTCTGTACTTTTCATTCAGTTTTGCCGTGAACCTAAAACTGCACTAAAAAATAAAGTCTATTAAAAAACACTTGGCAGTAATCAAGGATCACGTCTCTCCCTGATGAGAGATTGACTTATACAGAAAGGATTTTTCTGATGATGTGATTATATTCTTTTGCTAAATACCTAGTTTTAGAAATGGATTTGTCTGGGGTCCTGAGAAGGTCTAATAAAAAGAAAATCTCAAAAGCTTAACTCAGAGGTGAAATCTTTTTCAGCTAGAATGCTGCTTCTACCCTGAGACAACATCTGATTGCAGAAGGTGGGTCCAGAGCGTGACCAACAATGCACTCCCAGAGAGCTGGGGTAGATGCAAAGCCTTTGCTGCAAGCTTGTTTCAGAAGTGTGGCTCAAGTGGTGATCACAAACTGGGCTACTGGGGAGTGTTAACGACATATCTGAAGCATGGGCAGGAATCAGAGGCAGCTGGAAGCCCCTGAGCATCAGTTGATGATCAGGAAAAAAAGAAAAAAGAATTAAAGCCCCTTTAAGCAAGTTATCAAAAAGCATCATCATGTAAGGTTTAATCACTTGCTTTCTGACATTTGAACTTTTTAGGAATGAGAGGCTTTGAAGATAATCTAATTAGATTCAATGTGCTGCAGTTTGAGAACAGTTGGGAGCATTTCTGATTCTTTCCCCTGTTCCACAGGGTTCATGGAGACAAACTCAGCATCAGTCCTCCAGACCCAAAAAGCTCATCAGCCCCTGTGGTGCTAAAAAGAGAGATACTGGGAGCAGTGTGCTCTCTACATGGCTAAAATTGCGGGGTAGTTTTATTTTAGCATGAGCCAGCCCGAAGGCAGGCTGCAATAGCTCAAAGCTGGTTGGGGAAGAGAGTGAGTGGGACCCACCACACTGAGGAACATGATGAAGCAAGAAGCTGGGTCACTGGTGAGGCTGCAGAGAGCATGTTAGATAAGGAAGCATCTAAGGATGCACTTGGGAGCACCTAAGATAAGGAAGGCTGTGGCAACTTCAGCTGTAACCTAGGCAGCAACTGGACCTGAGTTTCCGAGTAGACAAGAGGTCTGGGCAGTGTGTTTTTTGGTGAATGGCCGATTTGGGGATTCAAGGAGTGATCCTCTGAGAGAGGTGTATCCATGGATGCTGGAATCCACCCAGTCCCTGGCTTGGGTGTGGGGTAGACCCAAGCCCAGAGAGGAGATTGGGCCTGCATGCGGCAGGGCAGTGGAGCTCTTAGTTTCGGGTTGGGCAAAGTGCATGGGATCACCTGTTAGGCATTCAAGGATTCACAAACCAATAGGGGGACTTATTCCTACAGTCTAGACTTCAGGACAAATGTGGTTGTGCAGGAGGAGTGTGTGGGTGGAAAGGGATGGAAAGGGAAGTTCCACAACTCAAAGTGGTGGTCGTCTCACAGTCCTCTGGAAGCACGCTGGGGGGGCCACATGACACTGAGTGTTGAACACCTGTGACTATGCAATGGGTCTCAAGTCTGGGAGACTGGATTAACTCTAAGCTTAACCAGATGGTGGGAACACAGTGCTTCATATGCTGAAATAATTCCTGTCTCAGCCTACGAGGGAGATGAGGGAAGAAAATGCTTGAACCAGCTGGGAAAAGCAGAGACAACAAGTCTGGAGCTAACTGAGATAAAGAAAAAATGTTGGCACCTGTTTTGAAACAGAAGGGCATAAACTATTTGTGAAATGCAAGATGAAGTATGAAAACTAAAGGGCTCAGCTTCTAAAGAGTCAATCTGGCCCGCAGCCACTCAATGAAAGGCACAAAGCAGGCTCCAGCTGACACATTCATCAAGGCAGTGCCCCTTGCTGGTTCCCTTCAGCTGCCATCTGACCCTCTGTTCTCCTGGGAAGGAGTGGGTGTATTTTGAAAATAAAGTACATAATGTCTCATGACCAAGCATTTTCTGTGTGTCATACTCTATGCAGTGGCCTTCATAGACATTAACTCATTAATCTTCCTGACAACTCTGTGAGACAGATTCTTCCATCCTTGCTCTATAGATGTGGAAACGGAGTCTTGAAGAGGTTAAATAGCATGACCAACACCACACAGCAAGTTAGTGGCAGATAGGGATGTGAATCCAAATTCCTGGTTCTTGAGCATAACACTATGATGATGCAATTAAACCATTTTAAAGCCAAGTTGGTATGGTCGGAAATTCTGAAGACCAATACAGAGCCTTGGTCAATCTAACCCTAATATATAGAAATACATATCTTTGGAGGTTCTTGCAGAGAAAGGGTCTCTATGTGGGCTTTATTTTACAAACTGAGGGGCCGATAGTCCTCTTAACAGATGGTCCTTATTTTGCTAGAAATTTCTTTTCCTTTCCCCACCGGTCAGACCACCAGTATAATAGGAAACAGCTCACAAAAATTCTGTATCTTTTTCAAAGAAAGAGCATTTCTAAACATCACTTCTAAAGTGACTGAGTTGATTCTCTTACCTCTAGCTGCCTTGCTACTCCACCCTCTACCCAGGACAGATATCGAACAAACACCTTTTTTCCATATATTGTACATAACTGGGACATATAAAGGTTCAATGTAACTGCCTAGTGACAGAGAAGAGCAACTTTCTAAAACTAATAATAAGAAAGTTGTAAAATTACTATAAACATAATTGAAATATTAACTGATAGGATTAGGGAGCACATGAATTTAGAGAAGTAAAACAATTTTGATTTCTGGGTTCTGTCAAATTTAGAGACTTTTAATCTAATTATTATTTGGGTTAAATCATTTAAAATATGTAAATCTAGTCTGGTTCTATTTATTTTACTACCTTTAAAAATTAGAATTAGTAAAAAATAATATTTAGTTTCAGAAAATTAGCAGATTTCTCCCTAATTTTGGTGTAACAGTTTAGCTCAAGTAGAAAATATTATCTTTTTTAGTCCCCTTGCTTGTAAAATATATCTGAAAGCATATTAAGAGACCAACTCTATTTTCAGTGAAAGTCGGACCACAAAGACCAAGTTCAAAAATTTCTTCCTACATTCAAAACCCAGAATGGGGGCTCATTAATAAGATGGGTTGACCATAGTGTCTTTCCCTGGGTCTCTCAAGGAAACAAACTCAGTAAATGATAAGGTCAATTACATTTATATGGGCTATCATTAATATAGTGTCAACATTCTTATTCTAAAACATTTGTTTTATAGTTCACTTTGAATCAATTTGCTTATCTATTTTCCCAGAAAGTAAAAAATGTCCTCTTGCCAAATTTATAAAATTACAAAATTTGCCATGATAAAATAATAAGAGGGTTCACTTACGAAGATAAATTAAGAACACATACTGTTTAGCCAAAGCCATCTAAAGATGTCTACCAAATGCTAACATCTTTAAACATGAGGACATTTATAAATCATGGATACATAAAGTTGGAAAGGGTTGGAAAGAGAAAGCTGCATTGGGAATAAGTTGGTACCATTTAATTTTCTTTTCCTAGCAGGCAGGGAAGATGAAAGCTCCCTAAGATATGACAACGGGCCTGTGATGTGAGAACAGATAGATTCTCTCTGTGAGGGAAAAAAAGAGTAATATTTCAGAAAAATGACTGTTTAATTAAATAATTTTTTAAGGATAAGATAAGGGGAAAGGTCTGGAAATCAAAAGCAATTAAAGCAAGTCCTGACTACACCATCTGCTGAGATAGGAAAATTCCAAATGCGAGGAAGAAGAAAAAGAGAATACTCACCTGTCTGGTTCTGGCAGTGAACAGGAGAGAAAGAAATGTCATCCAGGGCAACATACCCTCCTTTGGGTCCATTGAAAGCAACTTCAAAAATAACCTGTGGGGGAAAATGACATGTCGTCACATGTTTACATATTTTCTGTTAGGCTTAGGTGCTCTAAACCATGATTTAAAATGGCATGTCAATCAAACCAGTTGATGCCAAGTTACAAGGACTTAGGGAATCATGTTTCCAAATATAAGAGTTTGGGCAGCACCCTCCTCAACATTCTCTTTTAGGGAGAATGAAACTGCTGTGATCTGAGTGTTTGTGTCCCCTCAAAAGTCATATGTTGAAATCCTAACCCCCAAGGTGATGGTATTTGAAGGTGAGGCCTTTGGGGAGGTGATTAGGTTTTTGGGAGTGGGATTAGTGTTCTATAAAAGAGGCCCAAGGGAGCTCATTTGCCCCTTCCACCATGTGAGGACACAGAAGGCACCATCTATGAACCAGGAAACAGGCCCTCACCAGACACCAAATCTGCTGGAATCTTGACCTTGGACTTCCCAGACTCCAAAACTATAAGAAATACATTTCTGCTGTTTTTAAGCCGCCCAGTCTATGGTATTTTGTTACAGCATCCCGAATGGCCTAAGACAGAAACCCAAAAGTTGCATTTTACTGATGGATATTTCCCTCTTCCTTGAGTGTCAGCTGAAGTGCCTATGTCATTTCTGATAGAACTACAGAATTCATTAGCATTATGAACTTCGGTCAAAGGAAAAACAGGCTAAGTGAAGAAAGCAGACCAGGTTCTCTCCCTGCTGTCCATAGGGAGCTAAGCCCCTCTGAGTCCTTTTCCTTCTTCCTACAGGGAATTGTATGTGAGGGCCTGGACAAAGATGTAGCACTCAGAGATGACCACCCTGATCTCAGCTTGTCCAGGTATGTTCTGATGGTTAGAAAGAACATGGGTTAGTGAGCTCGACCCCCTTAGTATTGTTCTCTTCCTTAACACTCACTATGACTCTGAGCTCAATCGACTACCTCTGGGTGTGACCATGGGGGATCAGGTGTGGTCAGCACAGCCTTCACCTGTGCTGGGAAAACCACTAAGGTATGCAGTCCACTCCGCATGAATTGATAACACAAGAAGACACAGCATGGAGCAGGGTTTGAAGCTACAGTGACCGCAAGGGCCAGGTGGGTAGTGTAAATGCATGAGGTTGGGCTTGGTATTGGTGCAGACTCACATGAAATGAAGAAAGCAAGCCCTCTTTAAAGGGGCAGCTGTTACTCAGCTTCATCAATTGCTGATGTGTGAGAAGTCAGGCCTGTTATGGGTTAAATTGTATCTAGGGGCAAATTATGATTACAAACTTAACACAGGCCCACGACATTTAGCCCTCAAGGCACTAGCTGATACAGAAAGCAAATGACAGAACTTGGTTCATACTGAGCAGGTGGGGTGAGAATGATATTTCTGAGCATAACATGCTAATCACATGCCTGGCGCCAATATGTTCTCTCTCATTTAGAAAGACAGTCTCCAACATTTGTTTTCCTCTTTAAAATTCATTTGAGAATACAGTGGCATTGAATTCACTGATTTCTGCAGGACAAGTTTCTTTTTCTGACAATGAGAGGCAAATAGTACCAGTGAATAGGTTCAAAATAGTAGAGCAAAAGCACACATTTGTGGACCCAAAGGATGTGTATGGAGGTTTAATAGTGTTCAGAATTGTGATTTTTAAGTATTGATATAAAAAAAACCTCAGTGAGTTTTCATTCATATAAATGTTGCCTAAGGAGTTTATGGTTGGATGAAAGGAGTTGGTGAAGAAAATGCTGTCAGTATGTGTGTGGGACTCATTTGACTTCGACAGAAGGAAAACTTTTGAAACCATACATGCATTTCTTTTCCTCCTTGTAATCCAAACTCACAGAAAATTCTCCACTGGGCTGCGAGAGGAACTCAAGACCTGGTCCGACTTTGGGATAGGAAATAGCACACATTCTGCAAAAGGCACTGTGCTCCCTCTGGGCTGGTCTGGGGGGTAGGAGGAGTGCAGGGAGAGGCAGGCACACCATCAGTAGACAGAACACATCAGAAACCAAGGCCCAGCCCCAGCATCCTCTGCATCTCGGCATCAGGCTAGCAGATGGCACCACTGAAAAGTGTCCAGAGGAATAATCCACTTCTTTTGCAATTTAAAGGGAACTGGGGAAGATGTCGCAAAAAGCGCGACGTGAAAAGTGGGGGATATTAATAACTTATGGTAACTAAGACTCTACTTATAGCTCCAAATCCTCACAGCAATCTTATACGTATAGCAACCACAACGCTGCAGCCGATGACTCTGGAGGTCCTCAGACAAAGCCGGGCCACCGTTCTCAGCGTTAGGTCAGATTTTACTCTGGGAACTTTACTAAGTTCTCCGGCATTCACCAGTGCAACCTAGAAAAAAATGCCAAACTTGGACACTCTGTTTTCTCCTTTCTTATCTATAAATATGGAGATAATTTTATCTACTTTGTCGGATAGTCAGTACTGAAAGTACTTATAAGCTCTGAAACACATACATAGATATAGATATGTATTAATATATGTGCTTAGAAAAGGGTTTACGAGGATAAATACCAAAATGTTAGTAGTCCCCATTTTTGTCAAGTTGGCTTAGGGTATTTTAGTTTATTTTGTTTCTCCGAATTTTTCTGCATTGAACCTTTATCGCTTATGTAACTGTAAAAAGTTTTTAAAACTAAGGCACCAAGCCTTGTTTCAATTAGGGCCATAATAGTAAGTTTATTTCTGATTTTGTGGCATTATTTGTGCTTCAAAGAAAGAAATAGGTCGCTTTTTTCTAGAAAGACTATTCCTTCAAGTAAGGGCAACCTTCAAAACTGCTCTGAGGAGTGGAAGTTCAAGAATGAGTTTCATTTAGAGGGCTCTGATCTCCTTCTTTGAACCCTGCACGACCACTGTACAAAGTTCAGAAGAAGAGTGTGCCCAAGAAATCTAGCTGGTTGACTGGCTTTTCCCATATTTGTCCTTATAAAAAAATACTCTCCCCAGAAAATGTAGGTGATGAAGGAGGCAGAGAAGTGGAGGGGCTGAGGATGGGAAAGGAAAGATTAAGGTTGAGGCACAGCAAAAAAGACAGACTGCACGTGAGACCGGGGAGCCTCCTGGTCTCCTTGCCTCTGCTGGGCGCCATCCCGCAGAGCAGCCTCCAGGGCACGCCTGGGACACGGGCACACCTGCACCTACCTCCATCGGGTAAGGAGCATTGAATTCGACCTCCGCAAGGTTCCACGCGGCATTTCCTGGGTTGTCCACTCTCCAGATCTCCTCATAAAGGCCGGCCATGTCCCGAGTATACAGGGAGAAGATATTGTCATTCCCTTGCTGAAGCTGGTAATAAAATGACAGGCAGCCAGACATGGGGGCCGTGGTCCTGGGGGAGATTAGCTGTGCCACCTCCTGGAAGTGCTTGACGTAAACCGAGTCCACATACATATAGTGGCCTGAAAGTCACACAGACAGAACACAGCGTAAGATGGGCTGGGGGCTGGGGCTTTCAGATGAAATGATGCGATGCTGGGATTTACTTCAAAAGAATCCAGTGGGAGTGGTGGGGAGGAAGCAGATGGGTTACAGATAAAAGAAGTTTGGCCATGAATGGCCCCGAGACGGGTCCATGGGGTTCATTTTACTCTGCTAAATACAGGATGAGACCATTCTTTCTTCTTTACTTTTAATTGAAATAAAATATACACACATAAAGAAAGGCAGATATGCCATCTGCAAAGTGCTTGAATTTTGACAAGCTGAACACACCCATAGAAAGAAACAGAACATTACTCCAGAAGCCACCCCCTCCCAAGCCTTTTTGAGTTGTAAGAGCACACTAAGCAAATCAACTATTCTTAAAAGGACAGGGAGAGACTGTCCTGCACATCTTTATGATTTATATAAAATGTCACCGTGTGTTTTTTGAGCGAAACTAAGATTTTAAATTCACACTAGATGGCAATTTGTATATTGCTAATGGAACATGTTGGTCAATCAACACTACAGAGAGGGTTAAGATTTGGAAGGTTGAACGTGCGATCTTAGAGGGCTCTGGACCCAGGGGCTGACCTCCCTCAGGGAAACCGTGTGAAACAGAGAAACCGTGTAGCAGAATGGGGAGAGCCTTGACTTGGGATTGAAGAGAACTGAGGTCGAATCCTGCTCCATTTCTTACTTGGGCAAGTTTCTGAGTTTGTCTGGGTCTCAATTTCCTGATCTCTAAAATGAGAATCAAATACTTCCTTCATAGGGTCGATATAAGCATTAAACAGGATTCTGTACGTGAGGTGCTTAGCATCTGCCTGGCACATTGTAATCATCTAACAGAATTATTATGAAATAAAGTAATGTTATCGATAATTCTGGAACCATGCTTGCCCTATAGGCTGTTTTGTACAAAGGGTAGCTATCATAACTAGCAATTTTATATGGACTTATTTAAGTAATGACAAAGAAGTGCTATGCAATGTAGCTTCAACAGAATGCCCTTTCTATTTACAAACTCAGAACAATTACAGCTCAATATCTTTGTTTTGATTACATGTATCCTGGTTAATAAGAATTTGTTTTCCCCTTGGCAAAAGAGCAGTGAGAGTATTAGGAAGAATATATACATTCACACACTGGACATTCACTTTAAGTCTAGCACTCTGACTGCAGTTTGGTAGGCCCTCAACACATGGTTATTCAAAGCATGAATATGGTCTCAGAAAAGTCTTCACCTCAACACAGCAGAGGGGAAAGACGGACAGATCAAAGCTCATTTTCTCCTGGTGGCAAATTGGTCAACACCCTGACTTCTGAATAATCCCCCTTACTAAACATAATTCTCTATGATCTTGCCAAACCATGCAACTGTGAATAAACAGAGAACATGAACTCAAATGCTCAGAGGGGCTGGCCAGATTAAGTGTCTGAGTGAAGTGGATTGGGTCAGGGAGAAAATACAGAGTGAGAAATTCATCACCAGTATTTGCAATCATATTTCTACAGCAAGGAGAAACAAAAATTAAGCTTCTCTAGAAAAATTTAAAAAAAACTGTACTAGCACTGGGCCCATATTCTCATGTAGTAATAACTAGCTGGTGGTAAGAAGCTCC
The DNA here is from genome assembly GCA_004363605.1 of Indri indri. Lineage (NCBI taxonomy): Eukaryota > Metazoa > Chordata > Mammalia > Primates > Indriidae > Indri > Indri indri. Next base: position 884 of record RJWJ010010862.1, on the reverse strand, counting down.
GGCCCCTTGCACGGGGCTCTCTTCTCTGTCCTCCCTGAGAGGATGGCTCTGTTCCTAGCTCATGTCCTTGCTGTCCAGCCCGGTGCTGCAGGTTTTCATGGCACACCTATCAACTTTTAAATGACAGATCCCTGTGTTCGTCTGATAGGGCACCTGCAGCAAAGTACCATGGACTGGGCGACTCAAAGAACAGAAACCTATTGTCTCACAGTTCTGGAGGCTAGAAGTCCAAGATCAAGGTGTCAGCAGGGTTTGTTGCCTCTAAAGGGCTGTGCAGGAAGGACACCTGGCTTCTGGTGGTTTGCTGACAATCTTTGCATTCCTTGGCTTGTAGGTGTCGGCCTTTATCTTTACTGGGCATTTGCCCTGTGTTCATGTCTCTCTCCCTGTGTCCAAAGTTCCTCTTTTTATAAGGACACAAGTTATACTGGACTAGAACCCACCTTACTCTAGCATGACCTCACCTTAACTAATTACATCTGCAATGATCTATTTCCAAATAAGGTCACATTCTGAAGTACTAGGGGTTAGAACTTCAACATACCCATTTGGGAGGATAACAATTCAACCCATCACACCCCTCACCATAATTTTTAAAACTTTGTATGTGTCAAATAAACATATCTGCAGGCTGGAAATGGCTGATGGGCTCCCCTTGGCCACCCCTGGGAAGACATTTTAAAGGAAGAGTCAGAATCGTTAGACTGGACAGAATCAGAGAACCCCTGATATGGAAGGAAGGAAGGCCACTTCTTCCTATCCCAAGCTCAGATGCCCTCTAATGCATGCCTGGTGGCCAGCCAGCCTCACCTAGACCATTCTAGTAATGGAGAACGCGTATGACCAATTAGCCTCTGTAACATGCCTCCATTCACTAAGAACTC
>RJWJ010010861.1:0-45503 GCA_004363605.1 Indri indri | reverse complement strand
TCTCTCTCTCTCTCTCTCTCTCTCTCCATATATGTGTGTGTGTGTGTGTGTGTGTATAGTATATATATTTCATTCATATATCAACTATATATTGTTAATATATCTATGAATAATACAACATATATATTTTTTCCAACAAATTGCTTTCCCCCTTTTAACAACATGTCTTAGAGCTTATATGTGTTGGTTTTTAACAATACATGTACACATGCAATCTGGCAATGATTTGCTTTGGCTTCTTCATATTCTCCATTTTCTCATGGTATAAATATGTCAAGTTCTACTTTGGAATTGTAGTTTCAATGCATACCAGGTTTATTTGTCTCTCTTAATTCCTTTACTCTCAAAATATAGGTAATGGTTGTACTTCATAGATTCATTTCCAAGAAATAAATTAATTAATAAATTTAATTTACTAAATTTGTTTTATTTGGTACTCAATAAAGTTTCTATAATATGGCTAATATTTAACTATATAGCTTTGTACATAGATATTATGTCAATATGTGGATATTTTTCCTAGATGTAAGAGGAGAATTGTTGAATAAGCACATAATAAATTTGGGCAGCTTTTATGTAATTGTCCACCAAAAAGTATATGCTAATACATACATCTCATCAACAGTAAAGGTTCATTCTTAAGTCACTACATTCTTCATAATATTTGATATTGTCAACCTTTAAAGATATGACCAATTAAATAGTGAAAAATTAACATCTCATTTCAGTGCAATTTTTATTTTCCTAATACTAGTTTTACTATACATAGTTTCATACACCTATGAGCAATAGCATTTCTACTTTTTTGAATTGTCTCTTCATATTCTCAGTCCTTTTTTCTGCTGAATTAATTGGTGAAAATATGAATTAGGTTTTAATTTTCAGAGTTATCGAGGAAGTGTGCCATGATTCTATACTGGCTTTGTAGTTGCATTTAGTGGGAAAGACAGGGTGAAATGTACTTATTCAACCTTCTGTGGAATTGCAATGGAAAGAATTGATTGAATTTTGTTTTGCTTTGTTTTTGATTACTTTTCTACACATATGGCTTGTATCAAGCCCCATTATTTCTCAAAGATGAGATAAAACATGCAGCAATATTGCTACACCTTAATCTTGGCCTTCCCAGCCTCTGAAAATGTAAGAAATACATTTCTGTTGTTTTATAAGTCATGCAATTTAATGTATTTTGTTATAACAGTCTCAATGGACTAAGACAAAAATACATGAAACATAGGCTAAAGATAAACCTATACCAATGATAATCATGTGCACACTAAAATACTAAAGGTATTTTATTTCATGATTATAAAAGAGAAAACATCAAGTTAGCAAACTAATGTAGTTAGTTATATATCTTTAAATAGTAAATAAGAAAACAGTGTAATAACAGTTGTAAAATTTCCAAGTGCACTGCTAAAAATTATAGTATTCACCAGTGTTCCAGGAATATAAAAAGTGTGTTAACAGACTATGGGAGAAACGTAAATGTCTGGTTGTGTGGTTAACAAAGTGGGAGATGAGTGTGTCTTTATCGGTATTAACTTTGCAACAGGAGCTAAAAAATATTAGTAAAAACATTTTTGGAAAGCAGGAAAATGAACATATCACAATATTATATTACTACAAAAATGGGAGGTAATTCTTAAATGTGTTTCTTTTATAATTATCTAGACCAAGAGGTAAGCCATTTAGGATTTTACTCAACTTCATGAATGTAAAGTAATATAAGAATTTTTCTCTAACCTCTTGTTGCTTGTTGAGTAGAAAAAAGTTTCAAAGAGTGTTTTTGGAAAATTTACCTTATAAAGGTATTATTGTAATATACAAAGCATATTTACCTTTTCCTGGAACCTCGAGAAGACAAGTTCACAGTTAGCTGTAGTTTTGCAACTATTATGTATATAACAAATCCATTTCCAAATACAATGAACAATAAGATAAAATATTTTCTGTAATGTGGTAACTAGTGATTTTTCAAACTTAACACATATCAAATATCTAAAGATCTCTATCTGTATTTAAAAAAGAACTGAAATGTTTAAAAAGCATGTATTGTAAATTCACTTGACAAATATAATCAGTATCATTTTATTTCATCATTGAGCCTGAGCTACAAAATAAATTCAGACTATCTTGTAACACTGTTACAAGTTTTTCCAGACTTGTAGATGTATTCTTCAATAAACATCCAGGGAGAAAAATATGTGAAAAATTTCATGGCCCAATTAAAATAAAACTTCTTAGTTTGATTGTATGTTTGCATGTGTGTGTACTTTGAGTATGTGCTTGAATTTACATATTTACAAACTAGTGGCCTCTTCTTTCTTTTTTTAGTTTTTTTATTTCAAAATATTAAGAGGCTACAAATGTTTTTGTTACATGGATACATGTATAATGCTTAAGTTGGGGCTTTTAGTGTGCCCATCACCAGAATAGTGTTCATGGTACCCAATAGGCATGTTTTTACCCCTCACCCCCTCCCACCCTCCCCTTTCTTGGTTTCCAATGTCCTTTACATCTGTGTGCCCATGCATGCCCATCATTTCACTCCCAATTGTTAGAGAGTACAGGTAGTGTTTGTTATTTCATTCCTGAGATACTTCACTTAGGATAATGGTCTCCAGTTCCATCCAAATTGCTACAAAAGATATTATTTCATTCTTTCTCACAACTGACTAATACTGCATGGTATGTGTGTGTGTGTGTGTGTGTGTGTGTGTGTGTGTGTGTGTGTGTTTGTATACATTTTCTTTATTGACTCATGGATTGATGAGCACTTAGGTTGATTCCACATCTTTGCAAATTAATACTACAGTGAGGTACCACTTTAACACTCTCAGAATGGCCATTAATACAAAGTCAAAAAAACAATAGATGCTACCATGATGCAGAGAGAAAGGAACACTTATCCACTGTTTGTGGGACTGCAAATCAGTACCTCTATGGAAAACGGTATGGAGATTCCTCAGAGAAGTAAACTGTAGACTTAGCATTCAATCCAGCAGTCCCACTACTGGATATCTACCTAAAGAAAAAGAAGTCATCTTATCAAAAAGACACTTGCACTCAAATGTTTATCACAGCAGAACTGACCTTTCTTGATAATAGGATTTTCCAATCTATACCTTAGGCTTGGGTCAAATGATAGATCTAATTATAGCACAATTGGTTAATTTACAAAGTTAAAACAATTGAGGGAATCCAATTCTCAATATAAGAATGACTTATGATATTTTGAAAAATAAATTTCAAGTCAATGCTGCTTGTATAGAAGTGCAACCAATACCCAATGTCTTTTTTAAATTTGTTTGTGAAGTTCTGCTAAGCCATTAAATCTCAAGCATTAAATCATTAGGGTAATTATTAAAATTCATACAGTCACCACATTTCTATAGTGATAAATAGCTTTCTTTGATCTTGTTATCACATAGATTTTTTTTCATAAATATCTTTGCCCATCATTTGTTCAGTTCTTTCATTTGAAAATAATACTGTGAAATAAATCTTTTATTTCATAAAATCCCTGGTTTAAAATTTCAGAAGAGTACAAAAATGTAACTGAAGAAAAATTACAAATTGTTTTCTTTATGTAAATCAATAAAAGTAGATACAGTGAATGAAAATCACATTAAATTTTAATGGAGTAGTAAAAGCTAATATAGAAATTTAATTCTGGGAAAGAATGTCTATGAACATTTTTTTGTACACTCTAACCAAACTGGAGAACTCAAATGACTTTGAAAATTATTTTTTAATGTTTAAACATACTTTATTGATAAAATATATAGAATGTACCTTGTACATGTTCTAAAAAAGTGAGAAAAAGCACTTAAACTATGAAGCATACTATTTTTGTTTTATAATTGTGGTTTAAATTTTTTCCTCCTAGTACAAAATTAATAAAGCATTAAAGAAAAATAGGAATATAGAGATAAAAAGAAAAAATCACTCAAGTCCACCATGAAGAGATACCCACTTTAAAATTTCTGTATCTTAGTCTATGTTTTAATTGAGGTGATGGTTACATGACAGTCTATATTTTTTTAAACTTTAGCAAATTTGTACTTGCACTTCCAGATATAATTGAGTAACACACTTGTCCATTTGCCTTAAATAATTAATAATCCAGAAAAAATATAAGAAAATTGGGAAAATCTCAGATGTGTGACAATGTCTGGTAAGATGCTAATACCCCTCAAAATCCAGAGCTTCCAAGGCTAGAGAAATTGCTGAAGCCTTAAATGTTGATTTCAACTTGTGAATGCTGGCACATAGCAGGGTAGGGTATGTATACACAGGAGCTTTACTTCCAATGAAAGCACTATACTGACACATAAGAGGGGGACAAGAGAGATCCTGAACTCAGGGAGCAAAAAGATTTTCTTAGACTCTAATTCCATTTGGGGACAGCCTCCTGTATTATAAAAGTTCCCCTCCTGAATTACAGGGATGTCTGAGAGATTAATGTTGCCTGGCACTGGGCCAAGGTCCTGGGAAGTTTGCCAGTAGCTGAAGCTCTGTGGCAGATACAAAAACCAGGCTGGATATGAAAGAATTGGTATGGGTAGAATTGTCAGGATTGGACCAGTTCAGATAATGACAGGAAAGCTAAAACAATTTTGGAGGAAGGAGACATCTGAAAGGTAAAGGAATAAGGGAAAATAGCAGTAGGAAGACATTGTATAAGAAAGTCTTGTGTTAGGGTAGATACGATGCTCTTTAGAGGCCTGGGCTATTCAGCTTACCCCATAGAACACAGCCCTGAAAATTTCAAATGCATACACTGAAGAAAGATTGCCTATCTTGTCTCACAATTATTTAAAAACTTTCCACCACTTCTATTACCATCCTGCCATCAAACTTCTCTGAGCCTGCTCAGACCAGAGTAGAACTAATATCAGAGGCCAACAACACCTCCCTGTATAGTTAGTTGCTTTGCTGAAAGGGGAAGAAACCCCTAACATTCCAAAGTCAAGCGGACACCAGAGCACCGAAAACTGAATTTTGGCTCACTTGATGAAACTGTTACTCTTTCAGTAAGAGCTACATAAAGCCAACACAGTTCAACTTTTTCACTGTAACACCTGCTGATGTCTTTTATAGTGATGGATGGATCAAATCAGAACTTGCTGCAAGACAGAATGCTGCCAGGAAAGATGCATCTACACAATCACCATAACTTTTAACAAGAAGAGGAAGGGAATGTAGTAATGGAAAGCCACATGGACATCTTCCTTTCCCCCACTTCAACATTAGCAGGTAAAAAGACTTTAACACCAGGATGAAAAAATTTCTGAGTCTGTGTAGAAAAACAATAGCATTGTGACAGATCATCTATCTGGTTTACTTCTGAGGAAAAATGAACAACCACTACCTGTAGACATGACAGTCCACAGAGCAGATGAGTATTTGGGGTGAGATAGAAGGAAAAATAACCCCTCTTTTTACTCTTATCTCAGATGCATGTGATGAGTCCCTGAATCAAGGAACTGAAGTGGGGAACAAAGAGCAGAATGGGTAGGATACCTAAGAGGCTCAGGAAATTTGATATGCAGCTAGACAAAGTGTTCAAAAGCATTTCTTTTTCATGTGAGATGGACAGCAGTCCATATTTAATCCTGCCTCTGATCTATATTCTTGCTCCTTGCTCTCATAGTATAGTTTACAGGGATGTTAACACTGACATTTCACAGAACATCTTATTATATCGTGCTGACTGAACCTAGTAAACAGAAATGGTAAGTACTCTGGATGTGTTAGGGATATGTATATATGCCAAAGTGAGGGAGATAAACATCACGACATTTTCAGGGGCTTGCAATATTTGTGAAGTTTTAAATTACCAGAGGTATGGCAGTCTGGGATATCATCTTTGAAGGCAAAGCCAGACTGCTGCCCTTTTCATACCCCATTGCTAAGGTATCAACTTGGATTGTTCTAAGAACAACTTAGTGAGCATCTGTACTTTGAAAGTAGTCTCTGGAAAGCACAGTAGGAGAGTGTGATAGGTAGAATAATTCCAAAATAAACTCAATGGCCTTCAGTCTTGCAGAGTCTCCTCCCTTTGAGTGTGGGTGGAACCTGCGAACATGAAGAGCCATCTCTCCTATGATTATGTTACATTACATGTGAAAAGGTATGTGGCTGTAATAACTAAGATCCTGTATCAGTTTACCTTAAGATAAAGAGACGATTATTTGCAGTGAGCCTGGCATTATTAAGTGAGACTTTAAAAGGAGTGGGGTTGTTTTTGGAGAGAGATATTCAAAATGTGGGAGGAATTCAACAAGAGGGGGGACCCTGCAGTTAGCTTTGAAGATGTAGAGTACCAGGTAGCATGTGATGCAGGCAAACTCTGGGAGTTAAGAGCAGCCCCAGGCTGAGAGTCATCAAGGAATGAGGAATTCAGTAGGTCCTACAACCACAAGTCATTGGATTCTGTCAGCAATTGAATGAGGTTAGAGGCATAATCTTTCCCAGGCTTTTCAGACTAAAGTTCAGTATGGTCAACAACTTTATTTCAGACTTAGACCCCAAGCAGAGAACGAAGACAGACAGACTATGCTTGCACTTATGATCTACAGAATTATGAAATAATAAATGTGAGTTAACCAAGACCCAACATCCAGCTTTTAATATGATACTATCCTTCAAAAACATAACCAGGTACTTAATAGAATATTGATTGTATTGAATTACTTTTACCTCGGAAGGGACAACAATTATTCCTTACTGTTCTTGACAACAAGTTTTGCTTTTCCTAAGTGCAGTCGATCTCCCATCACAAGATCCCCGTAAGATCCCACATAATATCACCTCAGACCAAATGACTCATTCTAGGGTGAAAGAGGCCTCCATTGAACCTGAAGCTATGACTTTCACTTAATCATTTTCAGATTATCATACTACTGGTCCAGCAGCCAGGGAGCAGAGTTAATGTGTTTTGGGATATTGTTAGAGTTTTAACAACAGGATAGGTCCAGTATATATCTGGAATCCAGTAAATTCACTGGAGCAATTCTTGATGAGCTAGGGCCAGTGATAACTCCATGTACCACTGTGTGAACTATTACCTGACAAAAGTTGCAGCAACTGAAAACTCTGTTTCCCAAAGGATGAAAGCCTGAGTCATTTCATCAGTCAACTAAGGAAGACCAGCTGAAATATTGCTGAGGGTGGGAGTAATCTGGAATATTATATATGGTAAAAGAGGCAGATAATGAATATCCCTTATGGCCTAGTGACCAGTTTTAGCTCTGGGTATTTTAACTTATTCAATTACTATTTTTATATTAAGTTTCTTGTAGAGTTTGAAGCTGATCACTTACTCTGTGAGGTATTGGACTTAATGTAGGACACAGGAGGTCTCGAGTGATTCAAGAAGTGATGACCTCTATCAGACCTTGTCACAAACTTGACCATGTTTTTGCTCCAGCATGACAGCACCCAGCCATGGATATAGGACACATTTCTTGCTTTCTGTATGGAGCTTCTCTGCAACAGCTGCATTGGATGCCTGTTGAAGCCTACTCAGCCAAATTGATGCATGTGTAATGTGTATCTGTATAACAGTGGGGCAGTTGACATACCCTGGATAAATAGATGTGAGTCTCTCTCATGTCTCAGGTTGGTATGCATTTTACAGGGTTCCTCATGGAGTTCCTTGTGGGATTGAGTCCCAGTGGCCCAAGTGGGAACACCTCAATAATGCTCCTTTAGACAACTATCCCTATTTCTTGGTTTTGCTTCTTCCATTCCTTCCATTTTGGTTCCTCAGTGTCACTTCTCCAAGTAAACACCTGCATGAGTCCTTGTCTCTAATTCCTATTTTATTGGGTAAATGCAAATGAGGACAGCAAGATCTCTGAAATATCCTGTATGAAAGGTGCTTAATAAATATCTCGTATTTTACTCTGGACTGTCTGCTCAAGTTTCTACCCTGGTTATTAATCTTAAGAAAATTGTTGTCCTGGCAATCAGCAGATATCAGAAAAAAATAAAAATTAAAAAAACAAAGCACAAGGGCAATCTTTCTGAACCTAAAGCTGGAAATTTTTCCTTGAAGAATTATAAATAGATTTCAGGGTCAATGTAAGTTTTTAGCTAATTACAGAATACCTTGCCATCAGGCACAAGGAGTTTATAATCCTTTCTATATGTCTAACTTTCTGTTTCAAGGTATAATTAAAAATATAGCTTTTGTAAAAAGTTAATTGAATTATATACTTGGCTGTTTCCTTTCTGTGGATGCTAGGCTATCAAAGTCAAAACACTTGAATAACAGTTTTTATTGATGTCAGAATTCTAGATTAACTGTTTTGAGCTTTTTTTTGGCATAAACAAATCTATAGTATTTGATAGAGGAAAACATAGGAGCCTGAATAACTTCTTTTCCTTTTTTCTCAATTGCCCCTTTATCTGGACTTTCTTAGGGGAGAAGATGAAAAGAGGCACCACAATGATTCTTATAGCTACTCTACTAATAGGTTTCCTCTCCCTTTGGGGGAAAAAAGAGAAAAAGAGTATTTTAGGATATCAGAGCCCTTGAGATTTGGGTAAACTTTATATGATAACTGTGAGTATACATATTTATTACAGAAATATATTTGTGAATTATTCTAAATTGACTTAAATGCTTCGGAAAGAATACATGGCAACTAATCTATTTCTAAATTTGTGAAATAGGTTAATGGTGCTCTATTAATTTATTTTCACATATAACTGAATAATAAGAATTATGGCAAGGATGAACATATATTTTAGAGAAAAACAAGTGTTGCTTTCTGTAATATCCCCAAATACCTTGACATCTATGCAATAATAATAGTCTAGAATCATACAAATGTAAAATATGTTAAAGATTTTAGGGTGGAGATAAATAAAATTATATAATTTACAGTATAGTTTCATGTGAATTTTATAGAGAAACCTATCCTGTTTATTTCCTTATATACTTTATTTAATTCTCTACTTTCACACTAGGACATTTGTTGGAATGAAAAAGTATATTTATGTCATTATAATTCAATCTTATGACCATAGGATGTTTTCATTACAGGTAAATATGTATTAATATTTTGGTATAAGTATATGATAGTACTCCATGATATTAAATGAAACATAACATAATTTTAAGGCAAACTGTTATAAGCATATTTCATCTCCAGAAATTTAATTAATATCTTATAAACCTTGCCACTAACTGACTTGCACAAAAAAATAATATCACTTGAAATATCACTTGAAACTCATAATTCCCTGATATTTCTCTTTAATTTTACTTATTTTGTATTTTCTTTAATGCCAAATTAATTCATAATTTTATGTGCTTTATAAAATTTATAAGATAAATAAAAAGAAGTCTAATACTAAGTTTTGATTATCTTCCCTCCCTAAAATAATAATATTGTTCCTATTTGATCACCTGTTCAAACATAAAAGTATTCAAACTTTAAAATATAGACTATGTTCTAAGAATGGTATATATTCATATTTATGCATAAAAAACATAAGCATTCAATGGGCTGTGAATAAATTATAATTCATCACTTCATTGATCACAGATAATGAAAGAATGGCAACCTCATTTTGAGAGATGCAGTTACTTTCTAAGAGTCATGTAAAGGACAGCCCTTTATTGCAAAATTGGGTATAGTTGTAGACCACCTCACCTTTTACAGAAAAGAATCAGAAGAATCAATTCCCAAAATGATGAACTCATTTCTCCTCTTTGAGAATTTTCACAGTGAAGGACAAACCCAAAAAACAGAGGAAGGCCTTCTATTTCAAAATGAAGACTCGTATTAAACATTTTTTCCATTTTCATAATATTTATGAAGATCAAATTTGGCACTGGCAAGATTTAAATCAAACTTATACATTATTATATTAAAATTTATGAATTTTCAAGCTGCCTTCAGTAAAAAAATTAAAATTTGAAGGATGCAGTAATTTTGATATAATTTTTATAGTACGTGTGTTTCATGAATTTTTTATTCAGAATATTTGATTCTCAATCATATTTCCCATCAAGAGAACTAAGACTTTTATTCACAAATATTAATTTTTTGTTCATAATAATCATAGTTTCACTGTCAAGTATTGAGATGTCTGACTTCTAGCCACTGCATTTTGGTCAAATGATCTCCAAAGAATTTAAGTTTCTCACCTGGGAATTGAGAATTATAAATATGTATGGTCTTCCCCGAACAGCAGAGTGTGGTGGTTAAAAACTCAGGCTCTGAGTAACACATCTACTACTTGTTAAGTGCAAGGTACTCCTCCTTTAGCTCTAACTTTTTCACCTGTAAAATGAAGGCAGTATTTTCAGTGCTTTCTTCAAAAATTACCAGGAGTATGAAATGAGATATTCTATGTAGTATTTCACACTGTATCTGGCCCATATTACATGTCAATAAATGTTCTTATTTTTATCATCCTTACCTCTAAGAATTCTTGTGAATGCTGAATAATATAGTATTCATAAAAACAATTTACATTATAAAATATTTCTTAAGTATTAATTTTAAATTTAATTAATTTAAATGTAATGAAATTTAGTAATGATTCAACAACATTTATAAATAAACAAAACTCAATTTTAAATTGAATATTGTTTTAAAGTATTTTAATGTAAATGTTAAATATTTATAAAAATTTATTAGTATTCAGGCAAAAAAATATCTCAGTAAATCAGTTTAGGGTAGTTGATCTCTGCATATTACATCAAGCAAAAATAATGAGGCAACAAAATTATGTAGATCAGGAAACAAATAATTTATCTTCCATATAGTGTTACATTATTTATGAATTATCAATATGCTGATTATCTTGGCTATCTTCTGCTCTGGCTCTAATTCTTAAGTGTGAACACACATTTGGAATTTTTTTGCTATAGGTAGGAATAACTATAATAGAGAAGGCAGCAGGGTTGGAAAATTCTAAAATTTACTACAAGATAGCCACACTAAGATTAGAATAAGGCATGGCAGTTGGGGGCAGGCTAAAATTTAATTCAAGTGTAAAGAGTTAATTAAATTTAGAGAACTTGACATAGTTAGATGGCAAGATTTGGTAGATATGGATATCCACTGCCCAATTCTACCCTCAAATACTTGCTACTCATCAGCAGGGAGTGTAGCCAGCAGACAGCCTCCAGCTGCCAGCTCCATGCTAGCCTCTGGTGCAGAGAGCCAGCTGCCCAAAGTCATAGCCTTTCTGTGGCAGCCTGATATTACTGAGTCTAGAGGAGTTATAATGGGCATTTCAGAAGGGCGTGAAACTTCCTAACGGGCAATAAATACTCTCAAGCTTTCTGTCGCATTGGCTGAGGCTTTGTCAGTTCTGTGTTGCAGGTGATTTCCTCCCTTACCCAATCTGGCTTCTTCCATTCACAGGTGTTCATTCCCAGGAAAGATCTTGCACCCTCCATGTCAGCGTCTGCTTCTGTAGAATATAATTTGTGACACTACAGTAGAGTGAGAAAGGTCTTTTCCTAACTTACAATTAGAATAATAAATCAATGCAATTCTTTTATTCTCTGAAGCCATTATAAAATATGGGAAATATGTATAAAGATTAAAACAATGTATTCCCTTTGACAATTTCTAGTAATAAAACCAAAGTAAATGATCTGAAATGCATATGAAGATGACTTACAATTATTTTCTGAGAAAATTAGAAATTATTAAGTATAGGAGTCTTAAATGTCAATGTTATGGAGCACTCATATGACAGAATATCATACAGTAATTATTTATTATGCAATTGTTATGTGTATTAAGTAGTTTTAACTTGAGACATATTATTATTTTAGCTGTTACATTGTTTCACATTAATTAAAAAGTCAACTGGAAGTTTGCTGCTACAAAGACAGAGTTCTTTCAGGTAAAATTTGTCCAATGAGGACAGGTTCCATTTAATAAAATAGGCATAGATGGATCATAGCTTAAAATTATTAAAGCCAGATATGATAAACTCACAGCCAATATCATACTGAATGGGAAAAAATTGAAAGCATTCCCTCTTAGAACTGGAACCAGAAAAGATTGCCTACAATCTCCACTTCTATTCAACATAGTGCTGGAAGTCCTTGCCAGAGCAATCAGACAAGAGAGGGCAATTAAGGGTGTCCAAATCGGGGCAAAAGAGGTCAAACTCTCACTCTTTGATTATGATATGATATTATATCTAGAAAATCCTAAGGATTCAACCATGAGACTCCTGGAATTGATAAATGAATTCAGTAAATTCTCAGGACGCAAAATCAAAGCATACAAATCAGTGGTATTCATATATGTCAATAACAGTCAAGCCAAAAATGAAATCAAAGACACAACACCTTTTAAAGTAGCCTCAAGGAAAATTAAATATTTAGGAATATTTCAATGAAGGAGGTGAGAGACTTATATAGGGAGAACCACGAAACACTGAGAAAAGAAATTGTAGAAGATGTAAACAGATGGAAAACCCTACCATGCTCATGGATTACCAGAATCAATATTTCTAAAATGTCCATACTACCTAAAGTGATCTACAGAATTAATGCAGTCACTATCAAAACACCATCATCATTCTTTACAGATCTAGAAAAAATAATCCTATGCTTCGTATGGAAGCAGAGAAGACTGCGTATAGCCAAAGCAATCTCAAGCAAAAAGAACAAATTGGGAGGCATCCATCTACTAGACTTCTAGATTTACTACAAGGCTGTAGTAATCAAAAGAGCATAGTAGTGGCACAAGAACAAAGATATAGACCTTTGGAACAGGACTGAGAACCTAGATATAATAAAACTTTCCTCATATTTTCATCTAATCTTCGACAAAGCAGACAAAAATATATACTGGGGAAAAGAATCTCCATTCAATAAATGGTGCTGGGAAACCTGGATAACCACATGCAGAAGATTAAAGCTGGATCCCCACCTCTCACCTCTCACAAAAATCAACTCACAATGGATAATAGACTTAAACCTAAGGCATGAAACCTTAAGAATTCTACAAGAAAATGTTGGGAAAATTCTTACAGATATCAGCCTAGGCAAAGAATTTATGAAGCAGACCCCCAAAGCAATCACAGCAGCAACAAAAATAAATAAATGGGACCCCTCTGGATCTTAAGAGTTAAATTTTTAGAGTAATAAAATCCAGCTTTTACTCTAATCTGCACAGGTGTTTCTTACCTCTTTTTTGGTTATTTCATTTTTTTTTTTTGATTCCTAAGTGCTTCCATATTTCTCAGTCTTTAAAAATTTGGGTTACTTAAATCGCCTAAGTATCTTCTTTTTTGAATTTAGAAACATGATCAAATTATTATTATTCTATGAGATCTCCTAACAATGTTTGAATCATTTTAGAAGAAAATGCTCTCTGATTTGTAAAATTACTCATAGATATGCATAGATAAGCACCAAAGCAACTTTATTTTATGCTCTTATTTGAATTCCTTCTTTTCCCCTGCCTACTGGGGCTCTTTATGGTCTCTACTTTAACATAATCATAGAAGACAGTAGATTTTTTAAATCTATTTTCTAAAATAGTCTTCCCACTGTTCTATACTTATTGATTTTCATACTTTAAAAATGTCTTTTAAAAATCAATGTTTTGACCTTGACATATTTTTAATTTGAGTACTAAAAATACATGTCTTACTTCAGTTTCATTTTCTTTGACTTGGTTCCAATTTAATGGCCTAAAAATTATTGGAAAATGAAAGTAGAACTTTTCCTATGAGATATTTTTCCCACTGAGTTTTCATTATTTTATTAAAATTATGTCATAAACATTAAAACAAAACCTAGGCTTTATGCTACATTGTGGATCATGAATTTGGGGTTGGAAGAACATCTAAATTTTCAAATTTATTGGCCTATATTCTTATTTTGTCTTTCTGCCCAACCATTCCCTGAACACATATTCCTGATTACCATTCACTTAGTTCTTTTTGTGACCATGTCAATATACCTTTGGAATGTTTTCTCCTCTACTTTTACCCAATCACTTTCATTTACATGTTTTAAATACTTCTCCAAATCTCTATTCCACTATTTTTCAGGATTAATTGTATGTTTTTCTTTCTAATTTCTTTATGCTGTACTGAAATATACTTCCTAGTAGAGTGATTTGAATATATTTGTATGTTTCATTTGCTTTCATAATTTTTATATGTGTTTTCCTCTGCTCATAATAAAAAGTAACACTTTTCTGATATAAAATTGTGTTATCTCTTATAAGAAGTTTCCTATTTCCACCAATCAAAATTACTTATTTGATCTTCAGTGTCACTGAATGGCAATTTTATATGTATCATGTATAATAAGACACATTCTGTGTAATAAATCATTTTAATATTAAATATTTGCTGGTTTTTTTAGTAAGGGATAGATAGATACCTAAGTAATCATTTAGATTAAAGCTTTTATTTTGCTATTCATCCTTCTTTTGCTAAAGACACCATGACAGAAACGTGGTTAAAGGTAAGTTATTCATTTAAAATATGAGCTGCAATCAATTTTTTTTTTTTCCTTTCAGGGTATTATGAGGGTACAAACATTATGGTTACACTTTATGTCTTTGCTTCATCCAAGTGAGGTTTAGACGCATGCTGCAATCATTTTGAGATGTTTTATCATATTAGTACCTTCCAAAGATTGGGAAATTATCCACCAAATAATAGTGCTCAATAAATACTTGCTTAATTTTATCAAATAAAATTTAAATTTTATTGGGTATCAGAGAACAGTCATAGGAAAAGTAATTTTAAGAAATAGAAAAAATATATAAACGCATTCTAAATGACAAGTTCCTAAGAAAATTTAAAAAATAAAATAGAAAATTAAAATGATTTGTTCAAAGAAAATAAAACATTTGTCTTCCATAATATCATTTTTTGTTTATTCCTTTTGATTTTTGTTCCACTGTTTCCCCTTTCCTATTTTTCTGTAGATTATTTGAATATCTTTTAGTAATCACTTTGATTTATCTTTTTAAATTATTTTTATTCTCTTTTTAGAGGTTTGTAGTGGTGCTTTAAAATTAATAAATGTTTTCTATAAAGTATCAGATCATAAATGTTTAGGCTGTATAGGACATATATTCTGTTTACCTAGTTAATTATGAACGTGTAGTAAAAAAAAACAGCCATCAATAACACATAAATAAGTGAATGTGGTTGTGTAACAATCAATCCTTATTTATAGAAACAGATAGAGGATGGGTTTAAGGGCATGGGCAGTAATTTGCCAATCACTGTCATTCCAGGAATTACAATCTATATATGTAATTTATTATGACATACTAGTGTCAATATTAACTACCTCAGGTGGAAGGTATATATTTTACTCTATTTTAGTTCCTTTGTCTTCTCCATTTTATGGTACAGCTGTATTAATTATTATGCCTACATTTTTGAGAATGATATCAATTTTTGCCTTTAACCATAAAACATAATTTTAAAAAGTAAAGAGGAGTTATTGATTTTTAAGAGATTTTCAAACTATGAAATAAATAAGTACAGAACAAGTGGAGGGCAATTTTAGACAATGGGTAAAAAAAAAAAAAAAATAGTTCAACTGCCTTCAGTGATTATGTTAAAAGCAGAGAACTTGAGGAGCCATAGGAGGTAGGGAAAAAAAGGAATTCAAAAATTAGCAATAAAATAGTTACTTTTGTTATTGTCCTAAGAGGGTATCTGAGGTGCTCTTCATTATATTTGTTCCTCAGACATAATATCTATTGATCTATTTTAAGTTCACTGATTATTTCCTCTGTCATCTCCATTCTGCTATTGACTCCATCCAATGTGTTTTTAAATTCTGGTTATTGTATTTTTTTCAGTTCTAAATTTTCATTTGGCTCTTTCTTTTATCTTCTGTTTCATTCCCAATACTTTTTTTTCTAAGACTGTACTTGTTGGAACATTTTTATGATAAATATTTTTTGTTTTGAAAACACGAATTTATTCTAATAAGATTGACTATAAAAGGAAACAATTTGAGCATACTACAAATTTCATACGTGTTTATCATGCTTCCTCTGAAAGAAACATGAGGTGAACACACCCAGCTGAACCAAGCCATGTAGGAACGCACAAAACACACAGATGCACACACTTTATTTTTTATTTTTTTCAGTTTTTTATTTTTTTAAATTTTTATTTCAGAATATTATGGAGGTACAAACATTTTGCTTACATGAATTGCTTTTGTACAGTTTGAGTCAAAGTCACAAGTATGTTGATCACCCAGATACTGTACATTATACTTTTTAATGTGAATTTACTTATCCCTTCTTCCCTGACACCTGCTTTATTTCTGTTGAATTTTACTACCCTATGTGCACATGAGTGTTGATCAATTATTTCCAATTTACTAGTGAGTACATGTGGTGTTTGTTTTTCCATTCTTGCAATACTTCACACACATGGATGGTCTCCAGTTCCATCCAGGTTGTTACAGAAGGTATTAGTTTCCCATTTTTTTTTAATGGCTGAGTAATATTTTAAAATGTCAAAATAATTCCAACATCTGTATCTCTCAATATTGGATCTGTTAATTGCCTTTTTCATTACATTTGATTTTTGGAGTAATGATTAATTTTGGACTATGTCCTGGACATACTGAGTATTATAAGAGTCTGCTTCCTATTTAAATCTCTATTTTGTTTCAGGCATTCACTGTGTTGAGGTTCAGAACACACATCCTGGCCCATTTTGTGGTTAAAATGTCAACTTAGTTTTCATAGCCTTTGCAATACTATTTTGGTCTGCCCCACTTATGTGGTACTTGGAGGCCAACCTGGAACCTAGGTGGTATTCCACACTGGAATTCAGTGATCAAACCTTTTGCTGTTTTATGTCTGGTTGGTTTAATGTATAGACTTCTCTGAGGTCTTCTTGGCACTTCATACACAGATTTAAAATAACCTTGTTTCTAATGTCATCTCATCTGAAATTCTCCCCCACCCCACAATTTTGTTGTGAGGAAAAGGCACACTGCCTCATTTTTCCAGGAAGAGAATGGTGGACAGTACTCTGACCACCATCTCCATGCTGCAGTGTCTGATGGGAAGAGAGAATAATTCTACCTTGTTATTTTAGGGTGTGAATGGATGTCTGGTGTCTTCCCCAGTCTCCATGGTCTGAGGAGTGATGCTCCCACCCATTCTATTGCAGGGCATGGATGAAGGGGTATAGATGACACCTCACTATTGTAGGCCAAAGATAAAAGACAGAGCTCTACTTACAGTCCGCACTTGACTAGAATGAAGAGGGAGAGTGAGGCAGCCTTATTTTTGTTTGTTTGTTTGAATTTTTTTTTTTTTTTTTTTTGTAGTGTTCACCTCGAGCAAGGCATAGACGGTCAAAATGTTTCTGTCCCTATTTCCTTGTTCGTGTGTTTTGTCTGAGCCTATTGATGTTTCTGGATAGTGGATTTCTCTAATACCCAAACTGGAATATGTATGAGGCAAAAAATAATCTAAGAATTTACTGCTAGGTCATTTCTCAAGCCCTGTGGTTCTTAGCAACTCGTCCCTCTTTCATCGGTTGTTTGGAGACATTAGTCAATTACTTAATGCATTTTCCCCAGGATTTTTCAATTAGTGAGAGGACTAGGATGAATATGATTTCTCTATCATTCACAGAACTAGAACCAGGAGGGGACTTTTTGTTGTTGTTACACGTGTTATATATTATATTTTTACAATAAAGTAAGCGAGAGAAAAGAAAATGTTATTAAGAAAATCATAAGAAAGAGAAAATGTATTTACTATTCATTAAGTGGAAGATGATCATCATGAAAGTCTTCATCCTTGACACTTTTGCATTGAGTAGGCAGAGGTGGAGCATGAAGAGAGGAGGTCAGTCTTGCTGTCTCAGTGGTGACAGAGGTGGAAACAAATCTGAGCATAACTGGATCCACACGGTTCAAACCTATAATTTTCAAGGCTGTAATCTGTAATTCCTCTGCTTTCTTCTGATCTCCTGCCTTCCCTTTTTTTTAAGTTTTTTTTTTTTTTGTGGTAAATATATATGACGTTTTAAAGTATATCATTCAGTGGCACTAATCACATTGCAATGTTGTGTGACATCACCATGGTCTATTTCTAAAACCTTTTCATTACCCCAAACAGAAATTCTGTACCCATTAAGCAGTAACTCTCAATTATCTCCTCCCCCATTTCCTAGTAACCTGTAATCTGTTTTCTGACTCTATGACCCTATGAATTTCTATATATTCTAGATAATTTTAATATGAGTGGAACTATTTAACATTTATTCTTTTGTGTCTGGTTTATTTCATTCTCATAATGTTTTAAGTTCATTTGTGTTGCAGCAGTTTATTTTTGATATTCAAAGAATTACTATGGTTGAATTGTCAAGGTGGAAGGCAGAAAGAATAGATTGACATGAGAGAGGGGAATGAAGAGAAAGTATAAGTATACACATATATTTGAAAAATTTGGCGGTTAAGACATGCAAAGGGCCAAGGTGCTAGTAGAGGAACAAATAAGTTCATGAAAGACTTTTTCCTTCCCAGAGGATAAAACATGGGCATACTTCAGTAATGATGATAATTAGTCTGTATGGGCACCATAGAATAAGAAGCAGATGCCAGACAGAAGGTTTGTGGTTTTGATTTGCATTTCCCTGATGATTGGTGATGTTGAGTACCTTTGGTATACCTGTTGGCCATTTATGTCTTCTTTGAAGAAATGCTTAATCTCACTTGTATGTGGAATCTAATATAGTCAAACTGATAAAAGCAGACTTTTATCTCCTTTTGTGTGGTTGTCAGGGGCTGGGTGAGGGGGAAAATAGGGAAGATATTGATTAAAGAGTACAAAATTTCAGTTATTCAAGATGAGTAAGTTCTGGAAATCTAATGTACAGAAATGTAACTACAGTTAACAATAATGTAATGATGTATAGTTCAAGTTTGTTAAGAGGGTATTTCAAGTTCTCACAAAAAAAGGAAAAGAAAATTAGAACATGTGAGATGATGGATATGCTAGATTGTGGTGATCATTTCACAATAGATAAATGTATATCAAAACATTAAGCTATACACCTTAAATACCTATAATCTTTATTTTTCAATTATACCTCAATACAACTGCTAAAAAAAAAACCACACACACACAAACACAAAACAAAACAAAACAAAACAAAAAGCCTTGAGATCCAGACTGCATGGATTCAAATCCTGGCTTCTCTTGTGATCTTGGGCAAGTTAAATAACTTTCATGACTTTCAGGTTACTCATCTGTAAAATGAGGTATAATGGTGTATATACTAGATTATTAAACACACATACAGGAGTTTCCATTATTAAGCTATTGTCTCTTACCTTTAAAAGCACCCCTCTATTCTCTCCAACAGCAATTGGTTCCAGTAGCAGCTATTGATTTCAGTTTGTAGGTATTTTTGTAACTTCTAAAGTAAACCCTTTATAATCACTCCTATAATCAACGACATAGCTGGTATCCATATCAGAAATACCAGCACCAGCTGTGCGGGGCCTCTTAGAACTGATACCCGTTTCTGTATGATCATCTCCAAGATCCTGAGGCAACACCTCCAGTCAGGCGGCATCCTCTCAACAGACGTCTGGATCCCTCTTTGCTGGCTCCCCATCTAAGGTTTAAATTCGAATCATCTGAAAACCTATACTTTGTTTCCCTAAACCTGATGTTAGAACTGCTTTGTGTGATAGCACTTTATTCTCTTATAGGTCTTTTAATTTCTTCAACATTTGTTAAACAATGTTAAAGAATGTTATCTATATTCAATTATGCCTGTTAAAAAAGCAGTGTGGTTTATGTTCTTCTGATTATATGATTATTGATACTACACAAAAAACATTTGGAACATAAACTCCATTAACATGTTAGTTATTGTTTTTCTTTTATTACAGCAGAAAGATCTCAGAACCATGAGGAGCATAAGTTATTGATTTACAGAATAGAAAAGACAGATTATCACAGGAATATGTACACAGAAAATAACCTATAATGAAGGGTGTTTACCTCTTCTGTGGCCAGTAAAAATAATATCAAGAATCAGAGAGGAGGTACTTCTCCATATGTCCTCAACTACTTAATGAATTGGTCCTTATATAGACTTAGTTTTATTTCTAAGTAACAAGGATGGTTCATGATGAGGCTTTAGTGTCAGGGACCTGGCACCTAGGTGCTGAGGACAACTCTATTTCTGGACTAAGTAGTTACTAGATCTCTGAGTTCAGCATTAATAAAAACAAAAACAAAACAAAACTGCATATGACAAGGTTTTGTTTTTCATCTGTAAAATTAGGCCCCCACATTGAGTATACGCAATACCACCTAAGCTATGGCCTAAAAGTCATCTCATCATTGGAGGTAAAAATGTACATTGGCATAATCTTTTCAGAAAGCACTTTGAATGTATCAATGATTTAAAAAGCCTTCCAAACTGAGAAATTCTAGAAATTAATAGTGGTGATATATTATAAAGAAATAATCATGCTTAGAGTCAAAATTTTGCAATAAAGGGTATTCAAATAAGAGTAATATCTGTGACAGAAAAACTTAAAAGTCTACATTCTGCCAATAGAGGAATATCTAAATAAATTGTAAGGTACCAATTTGATGGAATAGTATTCAGCTATCAGAAATGATGGTTCAGAATATCATTTAATTTCATGAGAAAAAATTTAATTTCATCATAAGAAATTAACATCTGGATATACATATGTTAAATATGTAATATAAAAGCAATTACATGCACACATGGACAGAGCCTATCACATAAAACAAATAAAATTAAAGTCAAGTAAGTTAAAAATGATCAACCATAGTTTTTAGGTATCTAAAATTAAAGTTTCATTTTATTTTATTGTTTTCCCTGTTTTCTAAATGTTGTATATCGAGCCAATGTTAATTTTATATAATAAACATTAGTAAATAAAAATTAAATGTATGCATGTATGAGTCATACTCTCAGGAAAAGCAAATGAAAATAACTACAGAGCTTATAATTTATGGAAGTATTTAAGTTCCTCATTATGGTGGTACAGAGTGCTACCTTCCAATGATGAATTTCTCAGTTTACTATATAGAGATGATAAAAAAAATTTAGAGAATCTTATATATTATTTATATGAATGAATTAAAGAGAAAAAGTAGGCAATTTAGTTTGTTATTCTTAATCTCTCTCTTTTTTTTTCCCCCCCACAAAGTGAAAGCAAGATTTATTCAGGAACTATAGAAAGTCTACTGCACAAAGTAGAGGCTGGCCCTCCCTGCAGAAGAGAACCAGCCATTTTTAATCTTATCATTTAGTATATAAAATTCATAGGTACCATTTAGCCAAAATATAAGTAGTTATGATTATGGTGACAATAGAAAAATGAATAAAAATGAAGAAACCAACAAACATATTTTAGTGGATGACAGGATATATTCATCTATTTAAAAATCCTCACCTGAATTAAGTGAACCGATAGATTCTAAGATTATTGATTGTTATCTTTGATTGCAAAAGGTAAGAATTCTGTAAAATACTTTGTCTATCTCTTCATGTATAGGCCTACCCAATATGTTTTTTCTTATGTCTGGATGAATTTTTCCTTTCAGTGGAGACATTATCACTGATATGTATCTGAAGACAACTTTTCTATTGCAGAACTGTGGAATATAGTTTGTGCATGGCTGATTTCTTGAGGGTCTAGTTTTCTATTGTTTTACTTTTTTTTGCCTCTCCCTACATACCATCAAATTCACTGTATCTCTTTGTATTTGTCTTTGATGTCTTGTATTTTTAAAATTAAGAAATCAAATGTGAAGTTATGTGAGGTAAATTCTGGAAATCTATTATTAGCTTAGTGCATATAACTATCAATACTATATTGTATATTTAAAAATTGCTAATAAGGTAGATCATACATTAAGTGTTCTTAACACACACATACAAATAATAATAATAAAGGCAGAGAAAGGGAACTTTAGGAGGTGGTGGATACATTTTTGGCCTTGGTGGTAATGGTTTCAAGTGTGTGTATTTATCCTTAAACTCATCAATGTATACATTAAATATGGATGGCTTTTGCATGTCAATCATACCTCATTAAAGTAGTTTAAATAATTTTAAAAAAAGAAAAAGAAAAATCATATTTGGTTACTATGCAACAATTTCAAAGTCACAGGTAATAAGACTGAATTTTAAAATCTATGGTAAAGAGATAAACATAATCATATAGACATGTCTGTTTTTTTTATTTTTTAATTATTATGGGTACATAATGGCTGTATATCTTTATAAGGTACACATGTTGTTTGGAAACTCTTATTTATATACTTTTATCCTGTTTTTTCCTCAGAAATGATTTCAGGGTAATTAAAAGGAAACAAATAAAATACAGGAACATGATTAGGAGAAGGAAACTATGACAAATATATTTGATCTATGTGTGTTGGGAATTTTGACTAAAATTCAGAAATATACCTTATCCCAAAGGAGGAAATTTATGGAGGGGACACACAGAAGTTTTATATGTGAGGATGTTAATGCTTTGTGATGATAAACTACAATCTAAAGGGGTATATACAGCAGAAAACATCTTGTTATATTTCCATATTATTAATACATATATTATTAAATGCCCTACTACATTAGGAAGGTGAAATTTTTATCACAATTCATCACATAGATTGCAAAAATAGTTAGAGTCAAGATATATTAATAGTGAGACACTACACTTACCTGAAGATCTGCTTTGTTCATTCAAATAAAAAGTAGATTATGTAAATTTATTTCATACTTTGTTGGCAGTTTAATTTTTATGGACATCAAATAAATCAGTAATTCAATAACTACTCTTCATCTAGTTTTTACAAATAAAGAGATCTTGGACCATTGAGTAAAATAATATGGAAATTGAAAGAAAATAATGAAATCACAAAATATTTACCGAAGCAGGATAAGAGTTTAAGTCCTACTTAGATGGAAGAAGCAGATTGTACAAAGACAAATTTCTAAATACTGAAAGTGAAAGGTTGTTATTTCTCATAATCTGTATTTGAAAAACAAATAAATAAATGAATACACTTACACACATAGACAATAAGTTATGAAACTTTAAAGAATATCTAAAGAGACATTGGTGATTAATGCAAAGTTTTCCCAACATTACACATTTTGAAACACATTTATACACATGAATGTCAGTAATTTTATCAAAAAGAATATAATAGAGTGACAGGAACACGTATAGGCATTATTCAGGGATAAAGCAAAGAGGCAGATAAGGTTTGCAATTTTTCTAAAGGCAACTCAAAGTCCTTTGAAAACGTTTTGGTAAAAAATATGTACAATAAGAAGTTATGAATTCAGTGATAGCATAAGACGTGTAGGAAAACATGCTATTTATTTCTCTTCTTGTATGAAGATTAAGAAAATTACATCTTCCCATTGATTGTGATGTGACTTGCTATGTCTTGCTGTGAAAGGAATTTACTTCCCCTCCTCTGTGATAACAGTCAGGGTCTGACACTTCTTTGGCCAGTGGAACATGATCACAAGTGACAATATGGTGATTCTGAGTGGGAACTCCAAGGGCCATCATTTTGTTTTGACAGCTCTCTTGTTCTTTTACCTCTGCTGTGGAAAGAGTGTGCTGTTTATGGAGGTTTCTCCTTCAGCTTGAATCCTAGAATGAGGACAAAAAGAGGAAAGAGAAACAACTAGAGCTACAACTGTCATTCAATACATGGAAGGCAATCTCCTGTTTGCATAAGCCATTGCTACTATCAAGTTGCTGTTACCCTATAATTTTATATTGTTGTATAATTATGTGTAACACATATGTACAGTGCAAATAATAAAAAAAAAAATTGTAAAATGCAATGTTGTGTCTATCTTTTGACTAATACAATGTTTGAATTGAAAAATAATATTATGTATTATTATAAGAACAAAAAGACTCTTGGTAAGTGAGAAAGTATCAAGACAATATGTAGAGATTTTATAATAATCTATGTTTTTTATCTTGGACAGAACAAATTATAGCTATTTTGAAGTTTTTTGGTGAAAGAGAAAAGAGTGGATTCTACAGTCTAGTATTAGAGATACTTTGAACTGTTTTAAAGGAGGAGGTGGGTTATCCTTTAATTAAACGCTAGGTGAAAAATCTACATGATGTTATCATGGATGTGTGAATATTTAGTAAATCAGTATGTAGTTTTTAACAAGGGAGACAGGATAAATTCACAGAGAATTGTTAAGCCAGACCGATGACATTTCCTTTGAGATGGAGCTATTCAATTTGTGAATGATCAAAAAAACCTGAAGTATATCTGAATTTCAGCAAAGCCTATGGCAAAATTTTTACATACGTAACATAAATTGACCACTAATATTATTTGTGATTTCCTAAACACTTAATAACCATACTCAAAAGCTGATTTGTGAATTTGTGTATCATCATTTAAACCTAAGCACAGCTCTCACCTTCATAGAGAGGCCTTGCACGACCACCCAATGTTAACTTACCTCCTCCATTATTTGCCCCGTTACATTGTTTACACATTTATTTCAGGCCCTTTCATCTAGATTGTGAGCTACAAAATAGTAGAGATCTTGCCTTTCTTATTTAACAATGTATTCTTAGAATCGGGGCTAGTGCTGGGAAATAGTAGGCTGCTTAATACATAATTATTGAATAGAAGGAAAGGAAGTAAGAAAGGAAAGAAAGGTAGGGAGAGACTCAATATACAGAAGGCCTTTGGTTGCCTCAGTGAAGGATAAAGAGAAGGAGAAAGGAGGAGGAGGAAGAGGGGGAGGAGATGAGGACAATGATAATTAAATTAACACTGGGAAATGTTTAGGGGCTTTAAAAAGAATGATAGATGGTCATAAGTTCTAAAATAACAAATGCCAAGTTCTAAATTTGGCAATTGTGTAACAAACGTCATTA
Organism: Indri indri; assembly: GCA_004363605.1. NCBI lineage: Eukaryota > Metazoa > Chordata > Mammalia > Primates > Indriidae > Indri > Indri indri. Next base: position 20,548 of record RJWJ010010861.1, on the reverse strand, counting down.
TTATTCCTTCATGCCTTGGTTTAACTAACGTTTATTGAACACAGAGATAAAAATGTGTGTTCATTAACCTCAAGGAGCCTTTGAAAAATCATCTCTTTCAAGTTTTTGGAAGAAATTAGAAAGGTTACAGCCCAGTGACTAAATAAAAATAAATGCAAACAAATATTAATACTACGTTTCTAAATTCAACACAGAATGATGTGGCAATTATCTGTATGAGGGAATAAAAGCATAAATATTGCTATTTTATAAAGCATTTTGTTAATCACTGAAATACATTTTATATTCTTTTTAACATTGAGTATGTATCATATAATATTCATTTTATTTAAAAGTAATATTGAATGAATTTGACCATAAGAATATTATCTCATAGATTTCTCCATTACTCATAGTACTGCATTCGTTGCTTACCATGCATATGTCTAATAACAACATTAATCCTAACCAAGTCAATGTCTTTGACCTAAGTATGGTATTAAAGTTAAAAATATTATTTTTAAATTCACTTTTATTATTAAACATTTCATTAATGTCCTTAATCTAAATATCCCATTATGTTCATCATTACCTGATAGTCAAATATGTGTTTAATATAAAATATTTGTTTAATGCATATTTACTTTTATTTAATTCAAAGTACATTGAAAGTCAGTAGATCCAATGAATCATTTCTAGTGTAGTGAAAATGTATGCATTTCTTCATTTCTCTATTTCAGTTAATTAATGCTTATGTAAGGCAAAACAGCTTTGGAGCTTGTCGATTGTATTTTAGAACCAGATCTCCATAGAATAGCAAACACACACATGCAAAAGAAAAAAAAGAAAAAAAGGAAAAAAAAAAAAGAATAGAAAAAGAAAAAAGTCTCACAGTCAGTATAAACACAGCTTATTTAGAATATACAGTTCAGTACAAGATATTGATGCTGTATCAATGGATTTAATTGGAAGAAAGCGGGTTTGCAAACACTCAAAGTAAAATTATATAATGGCTCATGTCAGAGTGTTATAAAACATTGCTCTTAAGAGCACAGGGGTAGAAAAAGAATGAAAAACATGATGGACCTTGAATAACTGCTCAACGATAATGCTGTATAATTGCTTTCCATCCTTGCTATCAGCAGTGAAGCTTTAAAACATTGATCAAAGATGATGACTATCACAAAGTGTTTAAGTGCAGCACATTGTTAAATTTCCTCAGCCTCTGAAATAATTATAGCGTGAGCTAGCATAAAAATGATTTCCCCACCTCCACCCACCTTCCTCAAATGGTTTTCCAGCCAAGGTAGACAGGATTAAAGAAATCTGACATGAATGAGCTATATTAGAACATCAATGTCAAAAGATATATCACAGGAACTTCCATCAAAAGGATAAAAATACCATCAACATTTCGCATTAATTCACACCAGAATTCAGTCACTCTCCTTACTGACAAACACACTACTCAAGTAAAGGATGCAAAGCATATCCAATGAATGAGACAATGCAGCACAGAGAAAGAAGTGTTTATTGATGATCGAAAGGCGATAGCTCCTGGCTCCTAAGACGTTACAGCTAAAGAAATGATTGAGGGAGAAAAGATTTTTATCCATTTATGGGACTAATAGGTAAAGGAATTTTTAAAGAGTTTCATAGTTTATGCTAGATATGCATATCATTTAATTAAAAATCTAACTATATTAATATATTAATCACTTTATAAATTAAAAATAATTATTGAAATCCTACTGAGTGCGAGGCATTGGGTAGGAACACAGAAGCAGTGCTCTTACAGGAGTTGCCTGTTAGGCTCCATGTCACATCCTTTCGGCCCATCTGATTTCAGCACAGCAGGAATGGATAATCACACACCTTTGCCAGTTTCCTACTTCAAACGCTCACTTTGGTGTCTGTGTGATGTGGAATGCCACTCAATTACATTTAGAGCAGTGGTTCTCGATCTTCTGGGCATCAGGAATCGTTTTCATGGAAGACAATTTTTCCAGGGACTGGGAAGGGTTGGGGGATGGTTTCAGGATGATTTAAGTGCGTTACATTTATTGCGCACTTTATTTCTATTATTATTACATTGTAATATATAATGAAATAATTATACAACTCACTATAGGTTGGGGACCCCTTATTTAGAGGTATTAGGAAATGAGGGAAATTTAATGCCTTGGGACTGAGTCTCAACCAATCGTAGAAGTGGGTAGATGTTTCATCCCCCATATTCTCTGGAAGGATAATTGTGAGATGCATTCTACATAGCTTGTCAGATGATTTCCTGAAAGTCGGTTGAGCCTTCCTTGCTCACAGCAGTAACCAGTTCATTAGTGCTCAGTCATTAGCTTTTCTTTATTCCCTGGCTTATTTTTCCACTCCCTCCATTTTATTACCTCACCTAAAAAGTCTACGTGATTCTAAGTGTTACAGGATCAGCTTCTAGGGAGGAACCTAAACCAAGATAGTGGGTACTGAAAGTAGAGAGAGAAAGTAGCTTCTCAAGATGAGATTCTGGAAATGGTTCCCTCCTAGGTCAAATGTCAACAAAGACCTCATTGTTGATGATAAGTGAGGTGATGCTGCTAACCTCTGGTTTGCTTTACATCTACATTTTTAAAGACTCAACTGTGGGGAGTTAAATGAGAATCAGGTGGAAGAAGAATCGCAGGTTTTTTCCATAGCTCTTATGCCAGACAGCTGTGCAGGCAGGGTATTTACAAGGCTTGCGGAGGCGCCTTGCCTTTTAATTAACTGTACCAGAAGTCTTGGAGTAAGAGAGTGGGAGGCTCAGTTCAGCCAACTATTAGCCCGCAACACTCTAGAAAGTCAAGGCTTTCCTTGTAGAGTTTATTATCTGTAACTGGAGGACAGACAGCATTTAAAAGCAGTTCTACAATTTAATCATCAGTGTTGAACTAGAGAACAAACGCAAAATATGCTGAATGCTCAGCTTTTGGAAGTTTCCTTATATCAGAGAATCGTTTGTGAATGAGTGGGATCCTAAAAACTTACATGTGTCGTTTGGAAAGATTGACCTGAGAATCTGGCTCCCCTATTGTTCCTTTTGTACTTTGTGAAGCGGCATTGTCACTGTTGCTAGACACCACCCTCCACTTGTCTGGCAGAAATAGGGCAACATGTTTAGGAGTGGATAGTGAAGGTGTTTCATGGATAAATATATAATACAAGGCTAGAGAAATAAAGGTTTTTTTTTTTTTTTTACCCGGAAGTGCTTTCCAGTGACATAAAATATATGCTGTGTGAACACCTGGAGCTACTCTTAATATGAGGCAGGGAGGACTACTTCAAGTTAAGATACAGTGGTGGACTAAAGTAAATGATGTGAAGATGCCAGAAACTCCTTAGCAGAGTACTAAAGAAGAGGTCACAGCAGTGGGCCTGAGAAAATACGTTAATTATATGAAACTAGAATTCTCTTAGCCTATGTCCTTTGGAAGGTCCAGAAGACCCTGAAACAATACATAACGCACTAGAGAGAGGATCATCAATGTATTTGAGAAGGTTGACATTGGATATTCTCTGCAGGCCCGGATTCATGGTAAGTGATGCTTCCCTGGAACTTGGTCTGTTAGAATCTTGGCATAGCAGAGGACAGGTGTTGACATTTAGAGGAAAAGTGGATGCAATGATAATAATGGGAATAAAGCAGAGTGGTAATAGGATGGCTTTACCCAAAGAAATTCATGGCTGTGGCTATTAGACCATAGTGGTTCCAGAGGGGAGAAAAATGAGCAATAGAGTAAGCTCTCACTTTACTCATTCAGCCAGAATAAGTTGATTTTAGTCAGCTGCCTACTTCATAAGCCTTGTGTTAAAGTCTCATTTCAAGCTGATATCCTGTCAATAAATCCCTTTTAGGCTTATGCTGGTTTGATTCACTTTCAGGCAGCCGCATTTGAATACACATTTACTGTATTGCAACATCTTTAGGGAGCAGAGAACACGTTTTATTTATCATTTCATTCCCAGTACTATAGGATAGGCACAGTGCCTAACGCATGACTTAAACTCAAACATTAGATAGATGTAAACATGAAATGATGTGAGAATGGTATGTATTGAACTTTTTTTGTGGAGCTATAAGTTGTCCCGTTTGGTTGTAGTAATGGAATACACAATTTGAATTGTAGGTAATAATCATAATGTGGACATATTTAAAATCCAGACTGAGATGTTTGTGTTTAATTTGTAGGCAAGGCAAATGTTGTGAAGTACTTACTGCTCTTTAAGAAATATATCAGAGGAAATATAGAGGATAGATTCATAATGTAATACACTGCTGACAGCAATACATATGTTGAAAAAAAGAAAGAAGTGAGATTAGAACTGAGACACCTAAAAGTTTATGCTCACAGTGTAACCTATAGTCTGGAGTAAGCAACCACCAAATTTTGAAATATCCATGGGAATATCTGCCATAATGTATATCCCAACAGAAAAAAAAATACATCTATTGTTTTTGGAGAAAAGTAATGACACAGAACAAGTGTGGGTATATTTCTAAACTGCATGTTTAATCATGTCACTCCCTTGATAAATAGTACACGTATTTAGTATTTTCACAATAGACACAATTAAATTCAACTGTATTGACATTATCTATTCATTTCCTTAAATTTTCATGTATTCACTTATTTTCTGGTTCCTCCAAATCCATGGGATTCCAGCAATAAACTTTTTCTGTGTTCTCAAACCACTTTGATGGATAGAACCATTTAGAGTATCCATTTCTTCTGAAAAAAGTTTCCTGGTACATTTCATCTAAGATGTTTAATTTTTGAGTAGATTTGTTTGTAGTATTTCCCTGCTATTTAATGGCTGTGGGATCAGTAGCGGTTTTCTATCTTTTTTTTGTGAACTTTTTATTGATACATAATGATTATAAATATTTCTGGGCTACCTGTGATATTTTGTTACATGCATACAATGTGTAGTGATCAAATCAGGGTAATTTGGGAAATCCATCACTTCAAACATTTATTATTTCTTTGTGTTGGGAACATTCTAAATTTTTAGCTATTTTAAAATATACAATAAATGACTGTTAACTGTAGTCACCCCATTGTGCTATTGAACACTGGATCTTATTCCTTCTATCTAACTGTATTTTTTTTTTTACCCATTAACCAACCTTTTTTTATCCCCTTCTCCCCTCTTCCCTTTGAGGCCCCTGGTAACCTACATTCTATTTTCTATTTTCATGAGATCAAATTTTTAAGGCTCACCCAAATAAGTAACAACATGCCTTATTTGTCTTTCTGATTCTGGATTATTTCACTTAACCTAATGTCGCTGAGCTCCATCTATGTTGCTATAAATGACATAATTTTATTTGGATTTTGTGGCTGAATAGTATTTCAAGTGACATTTGGGGATATGTGAGGTATTTATTTTGAATTTTAAATCTATTACCTTTTAAAATACTTGGAAGCTCCTGATGGTGTCTACCTCAAATACATACCACATTTTCTTTATTTACTCACCCATTCATGGACATTTAAGCAGATTCCATATCTTGGCTATTGTGAATAGTGCTGAAATAAACATGAGAGTGTTTTTTCCATATAATAATTTCCTTCTTTTTGTATATATACCCAGCAGTGGGATTGTTGGATCACATGATGGTTCAATTTTTAGTTTCTAAAACTTGAAACTGTTTTTCACAGTAGCTTACTAATTTTCAGGCCTACCAATAATATACAAGTGTTCTCCTTTCTCTCTGCCTTCTTGCCAGATTCTACTATTTTCTGACTTTTTGATAATAGTCATTTTAAATGGGGTGAAATGATGTCTCATTGTGGTTTTGATTTGCACTTCTCTAATGGTAAGTGATGTTGAGCATTTTTTTTCATATACCTGTTAGCCAGTTGTATGTCTTCTTTTGAGAAATATCTACTCAGATTTTTGCTAATTTTTGATTGGGTTACTTGTGTTTTTTTGCTTGTTTTGCTGTTGAGTTGTTCCTCGTATATTCTGGTTACCGATTGCTTGTGAGATGAATAGACGGCAAATATTCTCTTCCATTCTGTAGGTTGTATTTTCACTGTGTTAATTGTTCATTTCATCGGACATAAGCTTTTTAGCTTGGCTTAATCCCATTCATCCATTTTTGCTTTTGTTGCCTGTGCTTTGGAGGTCTTACCCCAAAAAGTTTTGCCTAGTCCAATGTCCAGAAGCATTTCTTCATTGCTTTATTTTAGGACTTTTATGTTTTCAGGGCTTAGATTTAAATCTTTAATCCTTCTTGAGTTTGTTTTTATGTATGGTGAGAGAGAGGGATCTAGTTTTATCCTTCTACAAATGGATATCCAGTTTTCCTAAGGTCATTTATTGAAGAGACTGTCCTTTTACCTAATGTATATTGTTGGTACCTTTTACGAAAATGAGTTTTATGCAAATGTAGGGATTTATATCTGGGTTCTCTATTCTGTTCCAATGACCTATGTGTCTATTTTTATGCCAGTACCATACTGTTTTAGTTATTATAGCTTTGTAATAGAGTTTAAAGACAGGTAATATAATGCCTTCAGCTTTGTTCTTTTTGTTCAGAAATACTTTAGCTATTTGGAGTCTTTTGTTGCTCAATACAAATCTTAAGACTGTTTTTTCTGCTTCTATCAAAATTCCAATGTTTTGTCATTAGTATTTTGATAGTGATTGCATTGAATATGTATATCACTTTGGGTAGTATAGACATTTGAACAATATTGATTACTCTAATCCATGAACAAAAAAGTATTTTCCATCTATTTGTGTCATTTTAAATTTATTCAGTGTTTATAGTTTTCATTGTGGAGCTTTTTCACTCTTTTGGTTAAATTTATTTCTAGGTATTTTTTTTTTTTGTAGCTATTGTAACGAGATTGTGTTCTTAAATTTTCAGATTATTTGTCATCACTGTATAGAAATGCTACTGGTTTTTGCATGTTGATTTTGTATTCTGAACCTTTACCGAATTTGTTTATCAGCTCTAACAGTTTCTTTGGTGGAGTCTTTAGATTTTCCTATATATCAAATCATGTCATCTACAAACAAGTATACTTTGACTTCTTTCTTTCCAATTTAGATGCCCTTTATTTCTTTCATTTGCCTACTTGCTCTGGCTAGGACTTATAATACTGTGTTGAATAGGAGTGATAAAAGTGGGCATCCTTGTCTTGTTCCAGATTTTAATGGAATGATTTTCAATTTTTCTCTATTGATGTTAGCTGTGGGTTTGTCATATATGGCCTTTATTATTTTGAGATATGTTTCTACTATACCCAGTTTGTCGACAGTTTTTACCACGAAGGGATGTTGAATTTTATCAAATACGTTTTCAGCATCTATTGGAATGGTTATATGGTTTTTGCTCTTGATTCTGTTGATGTGATATACCATGTTTATTGATTTGATATGTTAAATCATCCTTGGATACTTGGGATAAATTCCACTTGATTATGATGAATGATTTTTTAAAATTTGTTGTAGTTTGCTAGGATTTTGTTAAGAATTATTGCATCTAGGTTAATCAGGGATATTGGCCTATGGTTTTCTTTTTATAGTGTATCCTTGTCTGTTTTTGGTATCAGAGTAATGCTGGCCTCATGCAATAAATTTGGAATTATTCCCTTCTCTCAATTTGTTTGAATAGTTGAAATAGAATTGGTATTCGTTATTATTGAAAGGTTTAGTAGAATTTAGCGGCGAATCCTTCAGGTCCTAGGATTTTCCTTGATGGGAAAGTTTTGCTTTGTTTTTTTCGTTTTAGTTACTGCTTTCATCTTGCTATGTGTTACTGGTCTGTTCAGGTTTTCTATTTCTGTATGGTTTAATCTTGGTAGATGTTACGTTTTTGGGGTGGAGCCCATTCTTCCAATCTTGTGATACCTCACTTTGGATAATGGGCTCAAGTTCAATCCAGTAAAATATAAGAGGTACTAGATCACTGTCTTTTCTTATAATTTAGTAATATTCCATCCAAAAAATTAGTCTTTTTAATTTTTTGATGTTTATTACTATAAACTTCCCTTTCAATACCATTTTTGCTGTGTCACTTAGGATTTGGTACGTTGTATTTCCATTTTCATTTGTTTCAAGAATTTTTAAAAATCTTAATTTTTTCAGTGATCCATTCATCATTCAGGATCATGTTGTTTAATTTCCTTTTATTTGCATAGTTTCCAAAGTTTCTCTTTTTATTGATTTCCAGTTTTATTCCATTGTGTTCAGAAAAGATACTTGACATGCTTTCAATTTTTTAAAATTTGTTGAGACTTGTATTTTGGCCTAATATATGGTCTTTCCCAGAGAATATTCCTTGTGCCAATGAGAAAATGTGTATTCTGCAGCAATTGGTTGAAATGGTCTGTTAATGTCAGTTAGTTCCATCTGGTCTAGTGCAAAGTTTACCTCCAGTATTTCTTTGTTGATATTCTGTCTGGATGATCCATCTACTACTAAGAGGGGAGTGTTGGATTACCCTGCTATTATTATATTGCAGTCTATCTCTCCTTAAGATCTATTAATGTTTACTTTATATATTTGTGTGCTCTGGTGTTTTATGCATATATTTATTATTGTTATATTCAACTGCTGAATTGACCCTTCAATCATTATATAAAGAACTACCTTTTCTCTTTTTTAAATTTTTTGACTTAAAATCTATTTTATCTGATATCAGTGTAGCTACTTCTATTATGCATTATATTTGCATCCAATATCCTTTTTCCAACATTTTATTTTTAGTCTATATATGTCTTTGTAAGTGAAGTATGTTTCTTGTAGACATTATATATTTGGACCTTTGTTTCTATTAATTCAACCACTCTGTCTTTTAATTTGAGAATTTAATCCATTTATGTTCAATGTTATTATTGATAAGTACAGAGTTACCATTATAATCTTATAGTTTGTTTTCCTGTTGTTTTGTAATTTCTCTCTTCCTTTCTTGCTCTCTTTCTGTGTTCCTTTGTGCCTAAGTGGTTTTCTTCTATAGTATCATTTATTCCTCAATTTTTAATTTTATTGTATCTATTATAGGTTTATGTTTTGTGGTTACCATGTGGCTTACAAAAAACATTTTATAGCTAAAACAACTTATCTTTGATGATAGCTTAAATTTGATAACAATAAAAAAAAAACACAAAAAGAAAAAACCTTAAAAATGTTACACATTAACTCCATCTTTCCCATTTTGACTTTTTGTTGTTTTGATTAAAATATTTTTATATTGCCTCTCTCCTAAAAAATGTTCGTAGTTATTATATTTTGATAGATTTGTGTTTTATTCATCACAGTACAGATATGAGTGAATTAAATATCACAAATACAGTATAAGAGTATTCTGAATTTTCTGTGTATTTTCTCCAGTGAATTTTATACCTTCTAATGTTTTCTTATTGCACGATTAGCTTCCTTTTATTTTTTATTTTTTCCTGATTGAAGGATGCTCTTTAGCATATCTTGTAAGACTGGTCTGGCAATAAGGTATTCCTTAAGCCTTTTTTATTTTGTTCAGGAAAATCTTTATATCTTCTTGTGTGCTTGAAAGATAGCTTTGCTGGATGCAGTGCTCTTGGTTGACAGTTTTTTGTCAGCACTTTGAATATGTCATCTCACTCTCTCCTATCCTGTAATATTTCAGCTGACGAGTCTGCTGCCAGAAATATTGGAGCTCATTTATTTGTTATTTTATTCTTCTTTTATCTTTTTTCTTAGGTTGAAACTTCTTGGTGATTTTTCACTTTCCTGTAGCTGGGTATTTACATATTTCTCCAGGTTTGGAATTATTTTTTTCTTTGAATTAACTTTCTACATTTCTCATTCTCTACTCCCTGTTTAAGGCCAATTATTCTGTTTTTTAAAATTCAGAATATTATAGGGGTACCTATATTTTGGTTACATGGATTGCTTTTGTACTGTTTGAGTCAATGTTTTAAGTGTGCCCGTTACCCAGATAGTGTACATTGTACTCATTAGGTATGATTTCACCCATCCCCTCCTCTACCCTTCCACCTGCATGATTTCCATTTGAGTTTCACTTCCATCTGTGCACATGAGTACTGACTGGTTATTTCCAATATAGTGTGAGTACATATGGTATTTGTTTTTGCATTCTTGTAATACTTCACTTAAGAGGATGGTCTCCAGTTCCATCCAGATTGTTACAAAAGGTGTTAATTCATTTTTTATGGCTGAGTAGTAATCCATGCTACACATATACCACATTTTATTAATCCAGTCAGGAATTTATGGGCAATTGAGTTGATTCCACATCTTTGTCATTGTGACTTGTGTTACAATAAACATTCTAGTGTGAGTGTCTTTCTGATAAAATGACTTTTTTCCTTTGCATAAATACCCAGTAGTGGGATTGTTGGAGCAAATGGTAGGTCCACTTTTAGTTCTTTGAGGAATCACTATACTATTTTCCATAGAGGTTGCACTGGTTTGCAATCTCATCAACAGTGCATAAGTGTTCTTTCTGTCTGCCTCCACGCCAGCATCTATTGTTTTGGGACATTTTGATAAAAAACATTCTCACTGGGGTTAGGTGATATCTTATTGTGATTTTTATTTGTATTTCTCTGATGATTAGTGATGTTGAGTATTTTTAAATATTTTTATTGGCCATTAATCTTTCTTCTTTTGAAAAGCTTCTGTTCATGTATTTTACCCACTTTTTAATGGGATTATTTGATTTTTTTCTTGCTAATTTGCTTAAGTTTTTTGTAGATTCTGGTTATTAACACCCTTTATTGGATGTATAGCATGTGAATATTTTCTCCCATTCTTTAGATTGTCTAGTCTGTTGACTATTTCCTTGGCTGTGCAGAAATCTTTTAATTTAATCAAGTCCAATTTATTTATTTTTGTTGTTACTGTGATTGCTGTTGGGATCTTCTTCATAAATTCTTTGCCTAGACAGACATCTAGAGGAGTTTTCTCCAACATTTTATTCTAGAATTCCTATGGTTTCATTTCTTATATTTAAGACTGTTATCCATCTTAAATTAATTTCCATGAATGGTGAGAGATATGGATCCTGTTTCAATCTTCTACATGTAGCTATCCAATTTTCCCAGCACCATTTATTGAATAGGGATTCTTTGTTCCAGTGTATATTGTTGTCTACTTTGTCAAAGATCAGATGGCAAATGTGAATTTTATTTATATCTGAGTTTTATGTTTTGCCGCATTGTCCCAAACCAGATGGTTTCACAGACAAATTTTATCAGACCTAGAAAGAATAATTGGTACCCATACTGCAGAAATTATTTCATAACATGGAGAAGGAAAGAATCCTCCCCAACTCATTCTATGAAGCCAGTATCACCTTGATACAAAAACCAAGAAGGGATACAGTATACAACAAGAAAAGAAAACTATAGACCAATATCCCTTATAATTATGAAGCAAAAATCCTCAATATAGTCCTAGCAAGCTGAATTCAGCAGCACCTCAAAAAAATAATCCACCATGACCAAGTGGGCTTCATCCCAGGGATGTAAGGATGGTTCAACATACTTCCATTCATTAATGTAATTCACATAAACAGAAGCAAAACAAAGATCATTTGATCATCTCAATAGCGCAGAAAAAGGATTCAATAAAATTCAGCACCATTTATGATAAAAACTCTTAATAAAAAAGGCATAGATGGAACATTCCTCAAACTAATAAAAACCATACATGACAAATCTACAGCCAACATCATACTAATGGGGAAAAGTTGAAAGCATTCCCACTCAGAACTGGAAATAGACAAGGATGCCCACTGTCACCACTTCTATTAAACATAGGGCTGGAAGTCCTGACCAGAGCAATCAGGAAAGAGAAGAAATTAAGGGTATCCTAATGGGGAAAGAAGAGATCAAACTATCACTCTTTGCTGATGATAGGACCTTATATCTAGAGAATCCCAAAGATTCTGCAAAGAGACTCCTGGAATAGATAAATAAATTGAGCAAAGTCTTAGGCTACAAAATCAATGTACACAAATCGGTAGCATTACTATACACCGACAACAGTTAAGCTGAGAGTCAAATCAAAGACTCAATTCCTGTCACAATAGCTACAAAGAAAATAAAATACCTAGGAATATATTTAACCAAGGAGGTGAAGGATCTCTACAAAGAAAACTACAAATCACTGAGGATGAAAATTGTAGATGATATAAACAAATGGGAAAACATCTGATGCTCATAGATTGGCAGAATCAACATTGTTAAAATGTCCATAACACCGAAAGCAATTTGCAGATTCAATGCAATCCCCATCAAAATACTGCCATCATTTTTTTCACATCTATAAGAAATAATTCTACGCTTCATTTGGAACCAGAAGAGAGCCTGAATAGCCAAAGCAACCTTAAGCAAAAGGAATATATCTGGAGGTTATCACTTTACCAGACTTTAAGCCATGGTACAAGGTTATAGTAACTAAAACAGCATGGTACTGGCCAATTATTCTTATATTTGCTGTTTGGAAGCTCTTTTCTAGATCTTGTAATAGTGTTTGTGGGGAGGACTATGGCAGCATTATCTAATTGTACTGATTAAATCTCAGTCTTCAACAGGCACCATGAACCTGGGTCTTGGGTATTCACAAATGCTCCTATCTCTTTCTAAATGCAATACTAAATCTAGCATGTATTACTGCTCATTTCTAAACTGTAAAGTTTTCTTATCCTTATTGTTTTCCTTTCATTTTTTCTCCCCTAGATATAATGGATTTCCACAAGTATCTTCAGGTTACAGTTTTGTTTGGTTTTTTTTTTGTTTGTTTGTTTGTTTGTTTGTTTTAACTCTTCCTCTTGCCTATTAAAGCTTTTGTTTCAGAGGGAAATAGAAAAGAGGAGTCTGGGTGAGGTATCAGCAGTGATTGCTGTTGCCCTAATACTACCCCATGGAAGGTTTCTCAGAATCTTTCCTGATCTTATTATTAGTGCCTGCTGGGGTTTCAAGAGGAAAAGCCCTGAAGAGGGCATCAATCTATATACATCTGGGTTTCCCATGCTCATGCTATCCTAAACTTGACCCTTAGCAATTTGTTAAAAATATATAAGCTGAATCACCTTATAGGCTTATATGGCACTTGGTAATTTCTGTCCCAGGTAATCAAATGTCTGCATCCTGTTTTTCCCTTTAGTCACCTGTTCCTTTCCAGATTTTAGGTCAGCTATTTGCCCTGAAACCTCAGTTCGCTCATGTATAGTAGATTATTTGTAGTTTTCCAGCTTTTTTCTTGCTGCCAGTATAAAAACAACATTTTCCAGATCACAGCATCTCTGAAACTGAAAGCCTCCTCTGGAACCATTTGGAACATGAATGCTACAAAAAGCTATGTGGTAGAGTTAAAAGTACTTACTTTTAGAATCCACATAATTGGTTCAAGTTGCAACTCTTCCTTTTATATATTCATGTAACACTAGGTAGATAACTTGACCTCTGATAGTCACAAAAAGGAAACTGATACTAAACTTGTGTAACTATTGTGAGGCTTAAATGACAACAGGAATATGAAGAATCTGGCACACATAAAAATTATCCATTAAATATTTGTTTCTCTTTTCTTGCTATGGCAAAACTTTAACTTTGAATTATTTGCTTTTATGTATGTGTGTCCTAACTAAATACAAAATTCTCTGAAAGTAGGAACATTTTCTTTTTTAGATTAGTATAAACAGCACCTTGTACAAAGCTAAGAACATAATAATTCTTGCTGAAAAAATATTCTACTATCCAGATTTGTTTAAAGCTAATCAGTAAGTGGTGCTTACGAAAAGATTTACTACATGTATTTTAGGTATGAAAATCTCCTGCAAGAAGGTTATAACGTTAAATGGTCAGGAAAATCATGCACAGAAAGGAGAATCATCACCACTCAAAGGCAACTTTTTCTACTTTGAGAGGTGATGAGTATAAAACACAGGTTTTTCTAAGAACCTCAGTTTTTATCCTGATTTCTCTTAATTGGTCTGTGAATGAATTTGGGCATATTATTTAACCTCTTCATTCCTTCATTTTTTTTTCCTGTCAGTACCTTAAACAATTTAGAGAATTATAAATAATTTATGTTGAAGGTTCTGACATACAGCAATGCTTAATAAATACAAGCTAATCTTGGTTTTAACATAAGATCTCTTTATGTTAAAGGAGGGAATCGTGTTATTTTAATAAAAAAAAATTCCATAGTTTTAAAAATATACTTTCTGCACTAAAGTAGTTCTCTATATTCGGAAAGTAGGAAAAGATACATATATTGATCCATAGAAAATTGCTTCTATGGAGAATGTGAATTCTTTTGAAATCATAATGTTTCTTGGGCTAAAAGTCAAGGTGCCAGAACAATTATGCTGAAGAATTATAACTTAGTAAATTTTGAAAACGTGAATAAATATATTTGTTTTTATCTCTGTAAATTTTAAATAAATATTAATGTTAAACTTAAAATTATATGTAGTACCTCTTCCAAATGACTGCATTAGCATAGATACTCTCTTCTGTCTAGGAACTAGAAGTATGAATCAAATAATTTCTCAAGATTCTCTTTATTTCTTTTTTTGAGACAGGGTTTTGCTCTGTAACCCAGACTGGAGTGCAGCGGCATCATCATAGCTCACTGCAACCTCAAACTTCTGGGCTCAAGCAATCCTCCTGCCTCAGCCTCCTGAGTAGCGAGGCCTACAGGCACATGCCACTGTGCCCAGCCAATTTTTCTATTTTTTTGTAGAGATGGGTTCTCCCTCTTGCTCAGGCTGATCTGGAAACCCTGGCCTCAAGCAATCCTCCTGACTTCGCCTCCCAAAGTGCTAGAATTACAGATGGGAGCCACCACTCCCAGCCAATTTCTCAGATCTTTTGTATCCTCTACTTAAATGATTAATTAGAATTTGCAATATATTTTTTAAAATTCTATGAGAATACTAATGTTAATTAGGATTGGAATAGTACCAAGAAATTATGTTATGCTTTACGTGTATTTATATATTTTTACCAGATTATTTTTAAAACTAATTTAATATTAGTTTTAGATTTAAGATTAGTTTTAAAAATACTTTTAACTAAAAATATTTTTCACCTAATTTCTTTTAAGCTCCACTTTTGTGGGCAGGATAGCTTGAATCTATGATGATGAAATTATTGGTTCTGCTTTATCTCTTGTTCTTTCACTCTCTCTCTGTATGTGTGGGTGAACTGGCATCCTCAACAATTTTTTTTTTTTTTTTTTTTGAGACAGAATTTTGTTCCATTGCCCTGTGCTAGAGTGTAATGCCATCGTCATAGCTCCCCGCAACTTCAAGCTCCTGGGCTCCAGCCATCCTCCTGCCTCAGCCTTCTAAGTAGCTGGGACAACACGTGTGAGCCACAACACCTGGCTAATTTTTCTATTTTCAGTAAAGACAGGATCTCTCTCTTGCTCAGGCTGGTCTTGAACTCCTGAATTCAAGTGATCCTCCCACCTTGGCCTCCTAGAGTGCTGGTAGTACAGGCGTGAGCCACCTCACCTGGCCCATCCTCCACAATATTAAAAAAACTTCCCATGTTAGCTGCTTTTTCCAAATCATTAAGGTAATTTAAAGTAAAACTTTGACCTTGAAAATATTTGAACATAATTGTATTGATAAAATTCTTGTTTTTTATGAAACATGCTTCTGATTAAGCCCCAATTGATATGGCAAACCAGATCTCCTAACTGATATTTATTAGCTAAAGCTCTGCCAACTGAAGGACATGAAAAAAAAATCAAAATGTTCACTTTATAAAAATGAGATTGGATGGGGAAGAATAAATAATTTGACGTTACGGAATTTTTATAGTAACAAACTGTGAAGTAGACTTCAGAAAGTATTGGGGCTCACCCTATTTATGCCCCTAGACAGAAATATTATTAGTATTTCTAGGAAAATGTATTCCCAGGAAAATGTATTCCCATTATCCAATAAAGGGTATCCATTTATCTAATACTTGACAGTTAAAATATTTATATTAAAATATCAATTGTTTTAATTTGGTAATAAATTTCCTTTTGAATCCTTTACAGACAATTGTCTCCTCATAAATAAAGTATTTTATTTCCTTAGCATTAGTTAAGCTGTAAATGCCAAGAATTTTCTTCTGGCATTAATATTCAAAATAATTTATGAAATAATTTTTCAACTTAAACATTTGTCATTCTTTTTTGAATAATATTCAGTTCATAGTCATCTTTTTTATTTGTTCGAATGGTACAACACATGTGTTTGAAAAGGAAATAGATGTAGATACAATTCCTAGAACAAAAGAAAAATAATTATTAATAGTAAACATTATTTGCTTAAGTACTTATAGATTATAAAATTCTTTCTCTTTACCTATTCTTTATGATTCTCAAGGCATTCCTGGGTGTAAAAATAACTCATGCAACACCACATAAACAATATATGTTAGAACTATGACTCATCCCAGAGCTGGATTCAAATCTTATACTTTATACACTAAATATATCTATGATGCCTATAATAGCTCTTTACCCTTTTTCCTGTCTTTTATTCTATAATTCAATTAACCTTTCATTGATGATGAATATACTTAACTTTTGGGTTACCTTTGACTTTCAAAGTTTTGAATTTTACTTTGTTCCTATTATTGCTACAGGCTCTCTTGTTCTTTCTGTCTCGCTCTCTCTGTATGTGTAGGTGAGCTGGCATCCTCCACAATATTAAAATATTTTACATGCTAGCTATTTTTTCCAAATCATCTTGGTAATTTAAATTAAAACTCTGAGCTTCAAAATATTTGAACATATGTTTATTGATTTTTTTATTAAATATTGCACATTCATATGGAATATTATGTTGCCGACCTTAATGTTGAACTCCTGCTGTAAAATCCTTCAGTCAGTTTTGTATTCTCACAATTTGCCACATATAAAGATGGTTTCTACTTCTCCCCTCCCTTCTTTCTCTTTTTCTAAATTTCATCAAACGATATAAAATCCATGCTTTCATACAGTATGTGTTCAGAATCATATTGCATAGAATAGGCAACTAACGGGCTAATCACATAGGATGATATAGTAGTAGAGTGAGAGAATATGAAATTCCACTCTGTGACAAGAAATAAATTCTGTGAGAAGAAAATTGTAATGCCTCAGAGGAAAATTATACATCTTATACAAATACTCATTTTTGAAAACCATCATTCCATTTTTTTGTAAATGTTGCTGAAATTCAAATTTGGTTAGATTCTGACTTACTTGGCAAATAATGCAGGGGGGCCAACTTGTCTTTTGACATAGCTTCAAACATAGAGACATTAATTACATTTAAAGATCCAGCATAGAGCCCAACCAGACAACATTGCCAGGTATGTAACTTTAATGCACTCTTCCTTTTCTCTCCTTTTCTAGGACTGTGGGAAACTAGTAATTTTATTTTAATTAATGGTGATGATAACATAAATTTTGTTGGGTTTACAGTTTTACTTGATATTTTTATGCATAGCACTACAGTAGGTTTACCTTTATATATACCTGGCATATTTTCAGGGTGTTACTTGAAAATCTAATGGCCTACTCTCATTTTCGTCATGAGTGAATTGTCCTCATTCTCAGAAAGAATCTTTAAAAGAACATACGTTCAATATTCTTTTAGTAAAAGATGACAGTTAAATGTCTGCAGGAGGAAAGTGTGGATCAAAAAGGACAGGAAATAGAGATGGATGTACTCAGTTGTTAAATAAGAGGCTGAGTCGTGAAATTTATCTGGAAAGCTCTCAAGGATAGAAAGTCTAAAGAAGAGTTAATTAAAATAAATATAAGCATCTCTGACTAATTGTGATCATTTTACTGCAGTACCTGCTTGATCTTGCTTTAATCCTCATAGTCTAAATATAAAATAATGGTCGGCTTTAGCAATTACTTTGCCAAAGCTAATCCATCAATGACATTTAAAGAAACTGAGGGATCTGGAAGGATTTTGTTTTTGTGAGATATAGATTGCTGCTTTACTTTTTAACCTTAAGCATAAATTGGACTTTGACCCAACTCGTTTTCTAGTTTGGAGATGAGTTTTTATATTCCTGCAGTGTTACCTAGGATACCAAGCTGTTGCTACATTTAGATAACTGCATAATTTCTCTATGTACATTATATCAGGTGACTTGTGAGGCAAATAAAAGAAAATTATCTAGCCAAGTATGGTTTTAATAAAATGAAGTTTGCAAATAATTTGGTTTTATGTTTAAGTATTTGTAAACTATTCAAAAATAGGAAAACTGCCTTTCTCCATTACAAATTTTTAAGTTAACCGATTTTGCACAAACCAATGCTTATTGCTTCTAGTTTCTAATTTTAAGCTATTATCAAAACACTGTTACAAAAATTTATCTGACTTTTTGTTGTTGACAATGATCCTGGTGACAATGATAAAAAAAGCCTAATCCATTTCACTTTGTTAATGTCTGTAGTAATTTTTAATGAAGCATTTTGAATAAGATTTAGATAGTTACATATTCAAGAAAACAAATTTCAAACAAAAATTGTAATTGCAAAGAAGCATAAATTTTATGTCCGAATAGTTATTTTATAAAATTGTTCAGTGTTTTCTTATTCATCTCCCTAGCCTGCTTGTGCGGTTTCTAGAAATTTTCATTTTAGTGTATCATACCATGATTAAATGAAATAGTATTAAGTCTTGTGAATTCCATCCCCAGCACATATTCACGCTTCCCAAACTCTACTAAACCATCAGATCCAAGTTGCAGACAACTCCTTTTTCAGGCTACTCCAACGGGCTTCCAAAGGATATCAGTGCTTCCATTCTCCTATGATCCATTTCCACGTAGTAGCCAAAGTCAACTTTTCAAAAGGAAAAGTAGACTACATCATTCACCTAGGTTAAATCCTCTAAATGTTTCTTATTACACTTAGTGTAAAATCCAACCTCCTTATATTGGCTTATAGGATCAAATTTGATTTGTTCCCAGCTATTTGTCTGAATGTATCTTTTAATATATTTCATTTCACTCACCATCCATCAGTCAGACTAGCTGTTGCATAGTTCCCACAACAGCCAGCTTTCATCAGAGCTTGGGTTATTTTTAATAGCCATTTTGTCTTTCTAGAAAATTTTGCTCCCAGACATCTCACAACTAACTCTGTATTAGCTATCTATTTCTTCATAAAAACTCTGTGACATAAAATAACACACATTATCTCACAGTTTCTACAGGTCAGGCATCTGGGCACAGATTAGCAAGTTCTCTCACAAGGCTATAATCAAGATGTCTTCCAGATCTGGGGTCTTATTTAAGCGGTTGACTGGGGAAGTATCTGCTCCCATGCTCACATGGTCATTGGCAAGATTCAGTTTCTTACAGGCTGTTGAAATTAAGGGCCTCAGTTTCTTGCAGGCTGTTGGCTCAGGCTACCCTCACGTTCTTGCCACATGACTCTTTTTGTCATGGCAGTTTGCTTCATCAAAGCATACAAATGAAGAAGGCAATAGACAAAGTCTTCTAGCTAGCTGGAAGTCAGTGCCTTTGTAATACAATCATAGAAGGGACATACATCACCTTTCCCATATTCTCTTGACTAGAAGCAAGTAACTCATTCAAGGGGAGGGATAATTACACAAGGGTGTGAATAACAGCAGATGGGAATAACTGGAAGCTATTTTAGAGATTAGCCTACCACATTCCATAGTGCCTTTTAAAAATTCGGTTTAAAATTTATCTGGTCCAAAATACCTTCCTAAAATCTTCTCAATGAAAAGTTGCTGCTCCTTAATAATCTAGCTATTACTCTATTTTAATCCTTGGTTGAACACTTAGCACATTTTTACATTTTAATGTTTACTTTTTTTTTTTTCTGTGAAGTCTTCAAAACTTTACAGAAAAGGATGAGTCTTGTCTGTTTTCTATGCTGGTGTTTTCTCAGTATCCATACAGTGTTTGGTACATATTTGCCACTAAATAAATATTAGTTGAGTGAAATGAATGGGTTGTATTAAGAAGAGATGCTCTACAGAATTGTGAGAAAATATTTTTATAGCCTAAGATCAACTCAACAACATTCCAATTTATAAGATCTTGAGAAGTAATGAGTCAAATAAAGCAGTGATTCTCATCTCTCAAATCACACTTAAAAAAATCATTGAGATACCTCCTTTTTGCCCCATATTTCCATCCATTTTTCCATGCATCTATTCATTCAACAAAATTTGAGAGACTGTCATTCTAGGCAACCTGCTGGGCAATGCGGATATGATGGTTTTTGTCTTTATGGAGTTTATATCCTAGTAGCAGTCAGGCAAATAACTACTCAAATAATTATGAAAGTAATTTAATGGCAAACTGGGATTTACCATTTTCTGCTCTAAGAAGAAAAGCTTTAGAATGCAAGGAGAAAGTGTCAACAGTGGTATTTTACCTGGTCTGGGGAGAGCTTTCATGAGCATGGCATTTTAATTGTGATTTGAAGAATGATTAGGAGTTAATTTGTGAAGAGATAGAGAATTTTAGTCATTCAAAACAGTGTTTATAAAAGCCCTCACATGAAGGGAGCTTTGTTTCTT
>RJWJ010010860.1:0-45829 GCA_004363605.1 Indri indri | reverse complement strand
CTGGGCCTCTGTGGGCACGTTTGCCTTTCCAGTGTCAGTGGCAGCTCCCAGCCAAGCTCTGAGTAGCTGCCACGTCAGTAAGACAGAATCACAAGCTATTCTACGCTCTGGAATTTAAACAGCTGCCAACACCTCCCAGCAAACATTGTATTTAGTAACCAGCCAGCCCATGTTTTCACGCCCGGCTCTTTGCTCTTCCAGCCTTTATTACACGCCGGAGTCCTGTGCAAACACGACCACGTCATCAACGCAGCTTTGACAGACTCGACAGTCCCTTTGCCCTCCTTTGCCTGGTGGTGATGGAGACCTTACTTATCCCTGCCCCCTCCGGAGTCTATAAATAGAGGGAGGGGTGCGCACACGCGCGCACACAGAGGAGAACCGCCAATGCTGCAAAACTGCCTGGCTTAAAAGAGCTGCAGGCACATGTTCCCAGCCTCCGGGGGCTCCCTTGGCCCCCACGATGGCAGCCAGCGGCGTCTGGGTTCCAGCACCAGTCACCTACTTCCCACCACCCCAGGGACCTGTTGAGGCAGAGGGTCAGGGGCTGCCTGCACCATGCTAGCTGGAAGGCGTGCACTGTCGCTTTGCTCCCCGCCCATCAGTGTTTCTCTCAGGACTTCTCAAGCTAGCATGGAGACCACTTTTCAGGTGTGGGAGTATGATAGATTAAATTACGGTTTGGTGAATACTTACTGCGTACACTAGGCAGCATGTAATTCCCTGCCTCATTGACATTGAGCTCAACCTTGGGACTTGCTTTGGCCAATGAAACGTTAGCAGACACGACATGAGCAGCGGGTTGAGGTGTGCTTGTGTGCATGGGTTTGCCCTCTTGCCACCTGCCTTCCATTGTGAGTAGGATGTGCCCTGAGTAACCTAGGTGCCACTGGGATGAAAGCACACAGATTAGGCCTGCACACACTTGCAGCTTGGAGTCTACTCCAGCCGAGCCTGGACAAGATCAGCCAAACCTCACTGACCCACAGACAAAGGAAGGAGAAATAAATGCTCGTTGTTGCAGGCCGTTGAGTTTTGGAATTGTTCGTTAGGCAGTTCCAGGGGGCAGGCTTCCTCTTCTTCCATATTCTCCCCAGCTGTTCTTCTGAATGTTAAATTGGAAGCAATTAGCATTGCTGATCCTCCCCAAAGAAGAACAAAAACTTGGATGGCTTTGCCAGGAATGGGAGGGGGTGTCCCATTTCTTGGAGCCACACCCACGATCTTGCCCAGGCTCCCCAGCAAATAGCCACCTCTCGGTGCTTATTAATATGGTTATAAGTGGAGCAAAGCTAGTTCAGCTGCTCAAGCCAACTGCTCAATGCCTGGCTTGGGGCTGGGGTCTTGGCCTCCTTAATAGCATGTGCTGACCAGCTGGTGACAAAGACCATCCCCACACCTGGGCATGCAGTGCAGAGGCCCAGCCTTAGAAATCTGGTCTTCCCGAGGCGCTGTCCAGCTGCCGAGGTGCTGACTCAAGGGCAGGTTCTCTGAAAGGTCTTGGAGAGAGTACTCAGGGACATCCCTGACCTTGCAGACACCAAGAAGCTGCTCCTCCCCACCTCTCCTGACCACTGTCTTTCCCCCGACCTGTCCCTTCCCCGGATCCCAGCCCTTCTCTTCCACGTCTCTTCCCTCTGCTCACCCTCGTCATGGTCCTGATCAATTGCCCAGGAAAAAAAAAAATTGTTCATCTGGAAAGTTGAATCCTCAAATCACCCAGATAATCAATATTCGACTACTGTGCTACAAAGCAGGAGATCGATCTGCTGCCAGCCTTTGCTAGGCAACCAGAAACTTTCACACCATCCTCAACGAGGGCATCCGTGAACAGCGGGGCGGCACCGCGGGGCTGGTTCTTAAGGACTGGTGGCGTGTGAGAGGGGAAGCACGGGGTGGAGAGGGTCTTGCTGCTGTCAGGACTTTGGTGATGTTTTAGATTTAAGCAAGTTAACCACTTGCTTAAAAAAATCCTTTTTATTGTAGAAATTTCAAATATTTGCACAGAAAGATACATAATGAATATCCACATACCATCACCTAGCTTTAATGTAAAATTATCAACCCTTGGTGAATTCAGTCTCCTCCCACCCCCCACCCACTGCCCCCATCAGATTATATCTAAGCGAATCCTCAACACCATCCGCAGATAGATGCAGCTCTGAAAAAGAAGGAGGCTTTAAAAACAAAAGACACGACACTATCATCACACTTTCACGAAATCAGTCTTAATTTTTCTGTAACATCAAATATCCAGTTAGTGTTGAGATTCTTCTAAATGCCTTAAATTTTTTTACAGTTTTATTTTAATCAGGATCCAAACAAGTTTCAAACACTATAATTGGTTGGTATGTTTCTTAAATTTCTTTTAATCTGCCAGTTTTCCTCGCAGCTTAGTTGTTGAAAAGGAGGATAATCTGTTCTGCAGAGAGTCCCGCAGCCTGGAGCTCACACCCGTGTGCGGTTACCGCGTTCCTCCACCCCCTGTGCTTCCCGCGGGTTGGCGGTTGGAGCGAGCAGCGTGGTTAGAGTCTGGTGCGATGCGCCGGCGAGACTGCTTTCTCAGTCGTCGGCACCACTCGTCTGTAAGGCCCGATTCTCTCTGTTTTTCGTAAGGTGGGCAGCTGGCGATGGTTGTTTATCAGGAGTCGGCAGCCCGCAGAGTCAAAGGAGCATGTATTCGACGTAGGAATGGTGTCTGGAATACATCACGAACCCTTGTGAATCGTTAAGGGAAAAAGGTAAACCCACTAGGGGTGACAAACCACTCCTTTCGAATAAAACATTTCTGATCCCGTTCTCCTAGAACTGAATCTGAACATGAAAATCAGTGAACAGAGGAGGCTTAGCCGGCGTTTGGGAAGTGAGTGAACGCAGAGGGACGAAACGACACGTCACCCGCCCCCTCAACCGAGGAAGCGAGCGTGTCAGGTGTGTACTGGGGAAGGAGTACTCCCCTGCTTTGGAGAAGCCAGTAGATCGATTTTCCAAGCTGCCTAACCACGGTTCTTCGGAGTCGGTGAGGGATTCATCCGATGATGAAAAAAATCAATGTCAATAATTAATCTTAGAGTCTCCTTGTTGCAGTCAGTGATAAGGAAGCCACGTGGTCCCGGAACCGAGCATATCCACAGAGACCACTCTGAGACAAAGCGCATAAACACTAGTGAATCACTTCAAAGCTTTTCTCTTTTTTAATTAACTGAAGTAATTTTGGAATAATCCCCACAGCTTGTGTCTTAAAGTGGAAATCAGTTAAGGATCGAATCCATCTTCAACAGTGTTTCTCTGGTTCTGGGGCTTAAACCAGGAGAGCTCAACCCCCAGGGTGGTGGTGACTCCGAGGCTTCCATAAAACACGCGGAACTTTCCGACTTCACTCCAACCTCAGCAGACCGTAGCAAGTGTCAGAAGCATTTAATTAGCCCTGCATTAGCTCATGATTTAATAAGCCGCGTCTAGCCTGGTACCCGTCTAGCTCTTGGTGATGTGTGGATGTGCAGAGATGTAGACCTCTGAGGACTATAAAAAGCTTTTTGAGAACGATGGGTCTGAGCGTTTCGAGTTCCCAGACCGCCGTAAAAGGCAAAGGCCAGGCTCCCCGCTCCTCTTCACCGAGTGCACACACAGCAAATTGAGCTTCTGAAGGCAATTAATTCCACAGTCCTCAATTCCACAGGGGAGCCTGGGCTGTGCACACAGCGTCGCAGCACCACCGAGCCGGCAAGCCCTTGCCCTACATATAAACTCCTGTGTTTATACGCCCTGGAAATGCTTTTCAAAGCCAATTTGCTCACCTTACCATATTTGAGCCTCACAAAATCCCAAGTAGAACAGATAACTATTATCCCATTCGACAGTTTAGAAAACTGCTGTCTGAAGTCTGGGGTCAACAGTGAGTGAATGAGCCCATCGTCTCCGCTCTGGGCCTCTGGTTGGGGCTACAGCTGACATGACCTGGGGGGCCCGGGGGGCCCGGGGGTGGGTCCTAAAGGCAGCACTGCAGCCTTCATCAGGAGCGAAGACAGCTGAGCAGGGCCTGGCACTGATGCCGTTAATTCAGGGAGAGCAAGTCTGGTGCTCCCAAGCAGGACCACCCTGGGATACAGGCATCTGGATGGTCAGGAAGTAACACCCAGACCCCGCTGCTCTGTAGCAAGCCGCCGTCCTCTGTGGACCTGGAGACTGACGGGCTTTACAACCCCTTCATACCCCTGGGGACAGTCGGCAAGCAACCTCCAGACAGCCAGCAAGGTCTCCACAGGAGGACAAATCCGCATTCCTTCATCTCCCTCCCGGAGAAGGTCTTCCATTCTGAGTGACCATGCCCCCACCGCGGTATGTTGCGGGGGGTGGTGAGACTTTCTGTGCTCAGTCTTCGTGTCCCCGGATTCCAGGATGACCCCTCGGCCATGGTGGGCAGACTCCCGTTCAGGAACTGCACCCTCCAGCCCCGCCCCACCCCCACTTTGCCACGGAGAGTTTCCCCCTGAACCGGAAGGCTGCGCTCTGCCATGCCCGCGTCTGCAAGGGCCGGTGCTTTGGCAGGACGACGCTGGAGGAAATGGTGTGGGGAGAAACCAGCAGCAGCTGTGGAGGCAACAAGCAGCCAGGAGGCGACATTAGCTCCCCTTGGCTCCTCCGGGCAAAGCAAGTTTCCTAAAGCTCCGTAGATCGTGGGTCACAAGACGCCCACCCTCAGCCCCTGACAGCCGATTTCCAGGGACCTCAGCGAAGGGCAATGCAGGCCGTGGAGAAGATGTCCTCTGCCCGCCTGCACGTTTGAGCCACCTGGGCTCCTTCTGCCCCAGAGCAAGTAAATCCAGCTCTCGGCAGGGGCGGTTCCGACCTCAGTGTTTTGTAACGCCCCCCCCAGGGGAACGTGAATGCCCAGCCAGGGCAGAAAATTGTTCCCTGGGGGAGCCTAAGTGCAGGGGTCTCTCAACCCCTACTGCACGCTGGGAGTCTCCGGGAGCTTACACAATATTGATGGCAGGACCCTGCTCCAGATTAATAACGACCCTTCTGTCATCTATAACCAGATACACTCTTACACTCAAACCTTAAAGTACTTCTACTTTAATATAATTTCTAAACAAGTTTAATACAATTTTACACGTCCTAAACCTCCACAGCCCATATATAAACAGTGAGCTGAAATACTGGGTCAGAACAGTCTGATAACACTTCTCTAAGGGGCTGCGACCTGGCTACAGGCTTGGTCTGTGGTCCCCAGTAAGACTCGTGAGTAATCTGGGCACGGCGTCACACACCCGCAGTCCCAGCTGCTCAGAGGCTGAGGCAGGAGGCTCCCTTGAGCCCAGGAGTTCAAATCCAGCCTGGGCAGCATAGTGGGGACCCCATTTCTAAAAAAAATGAATACATAAACAAAAAGACTTCTAAATAAAACTAACTTTAATTCTTTAAAAACTGGGTTTTTTTCTTTAGTTGACCCCTCCATGAGTAATAGTAATCCCAAACTCTATGTGGTCTTCAAACACCACGGACACCCTTTTGTGTAGGATCTCCTTTGCCATGGGAAAACGTTCGTCGATCTCTGTGAAATGGGGCTGAGGGACTCGTGCATGGTTGCTGGGTTTTGGGGAGGCCAGAACCCCAATCCAGGCCTCTGACTCCAAGCTCAGGGCCTCTCCACCTCAACTGCCTCGTGATACACACCTGAGGCAGGTGTGGAGGGAAGCGGGCTGCATGGGGGGAGGGGTAGTGTTCTCTTCTGCAGTTAGAGAACATTGGGGATTGGGGAAAATCTGTGGCCACCATGAGCGTGAGGCTCACCCAAGGCTGGACGTCCCCGGCCAGTACCCAGGGCAGGAGCCCCTCCAGATGTTCCTGCAGGGTCCACAAACCATGAAATGGGTGCTCAGCGCTTGGGCAGGGTAGCTGGGAGGGCAGGGAGTTACCTGCAAGGCAAGGCGAGCCAGGGCAAGCCCCGGGCAGGTGCAGGAGGCTGACGACCTGCAGCATGTCCTCCTCTCGGGGCGCCTGGAGCCCCACAACTCAGATCCTGCCTGGCTGCGGCTCTGGGTGACTTTGTCTCTCTGGATGGTGGAGGGAGCCGGGATGAGCACTCAGCAGAGCAGGACCCTGTGTGCAGAAGGATTGCAGAGTCACCAGGACGTCACCTCAGGACGTCACCTCCCACTCACTCCTAAGGGAGCTGTTGGAAGGTGTGCTCCAGCCGCCATGGCAGCACACACACCGGGCCCTAATTTTAGGCCTTATGTAGCCGCCCCTCTCCCCCAGGGATGGGTTACGCCTCCTTCCAGGGACAGAATGGGCACGCTCAGGACTGTATTTAATGTTTAAGTGTCAATTTTATTCTTCCCACTGCAGAAGGAACAAGCTGTCTACAGGGTGCTGGGGTGGGAGGGGCGTGGGGAGAAGGGGCTCTACCTGCTGGTCGTCCCTCCCCTGCTCTGATGGCTCCTGGGCTCACAGCAAATGCCCGGACTCCTCAGTGTGACCTGTGAGTCCTCCCCGCTGGCAGCTCCTCCCCCAACCCCGTCTCCTACCAGCCACCCTGTGGCACTTCTGTCTCAGAAGTTCCTTGGGCTCAAGGACCCCCCGTGTCTTCTGCCTTCCTGGGCCCCACACCTGGCACAGTTCCTGGCCCACTGCACCTGGTGGTGGCCATTGCGTGAATGCCTTCATGGGCCCCTCGCTCCTCCCCCTGCCTGAAATACATGTTTCCCAATCCTCCAGCTGGAAATCTGACTCAGTTTCCTTGTCCATAAACCAGTGACACAAACAGCGCCGGCTCGCTGGTTGTGTGAGGACCAGAGGTGTGATACTGAGGAAGCATCTAGAACAGAGGCAGGCCCAAGGGAATTGCCCCCCAGCCGCCACCACCACCACCACCACCAGCACAGTGGGCATCGTATCATGTGCCAGAGACGGAGCTTTGGAGTCAGAGAGGCCTGTGTTCAAATCCCAACTCTGCCGTTACTTGTCACGTGGACTTGGCCAGAGGACTGAGCTTGGGGCCTGCTCAGGGGTCAGCCTCACAGGGGACAGTCTCGGAGCAAGCCTGGTGTCAGGGCCCTCGGGCTTCCTCCTGAGAGCTGAAGGGGAGCTCGGTGATGGTGGCTCAGGGCAGGGCAGGTCCAGGCCACCCTCCCAGGGGCTGTGGCGCCTCTCACTGGACGGCCAGGGCACCTTCGCACCCACAGTGGCTGCCTGGCGAGGACGTCTCCAAAGGCCGGGTTGTCCTGCCTGCCCGGGCTGGGCTCCGTCCCACCATTCTTCCCTTTCCACCTGCGATGGGCGTGGAGCCGCCGTCTGCGCCCTCTTCTCCCGCCCTGGGACAGAGGGAGCCTGGGGAGCCCCAGGCAGTGGTCAGGGACTGGGGGAGCCCCAGGTAATGCTGGGACACTCAGGAGGCCAGCTGAGCAAGATCCGAGATGCCAGGCCCAAGTCTAGCTGCGTCTGACTCCCTGCTTAGCTCTAGAGCATCCAGGCAGAGTGGTGTGAAGTTACTCTAGGGAGAGAAAGCCTTGCTATTGGCCCCCCCAACATGCACAGAGTCCAGAGGACAGTGCAAATGTTCCTGCATTTCCCCATCGGTCACCTGCTGTCCCCTCCCCTTGGATCCACATCGGACCGGGAGGCCCTCCTGTCTGGCCTCCCTCCCTCTCTCTCTCTCTGCCCTCCCTTCCTCCACTCTCTCCCTGTCCTAGGCTCCCAGCTCCCTCCTGGAGTTAGATCCTGCAGGCAGCTCCGTTCCTGCAGGGCGTTCTGGGGAATCAACTCTGTCAAATAGACAGTCATCCTCCCCCGGATAGACCAGAGAGAGACTTGTGCAAAGGAAGCGCTCCCTACTCTGTCCTTCAGAGAGCCCCTCCCAGGATGGGGTGGGCAGAAAGAGAGAAGAAAGGGCAAATTTTATGAGAAAAAAGACCTATTTAAAAAACAAAAGTGTGCAAACTGCCGGGATAGACGTCAGCATGTTCAGGGGTGGGTGGATCCTGGGAGACGGGGGAGGGGGACACGGGGTGGGCATGCGTGTGCCACATGTGCACAGATAAAGCCTGGGAGAGGAGCAGGCCTAGGTATGCTGAGGGGCTGCAGAGCAGAGGGGACAAAGTCGGCAAGGTCACCGGGAGGCAGGCTGATGACGGTCCTGCCAGATGCAGAGGAGACTGGCCTCCAATTCTGAAGATGGCACAGAGCTTCCCCGGGCCGGGGTGGTGGCCCCATGCCACCCAGGGTGAAAACAAAAACTCCCAGCTCTTTCCAAGGCCCTGACCAGAGCCAGGTGGAGGCCGCAGGTGCGCAGGCCAACAGAAGGTGTGGGGCACCAGGCAGCTGGTCACCTGGGTAACGTCACCCTCCGTCTCTGCCACCTCCCCAGGTGGCCACTGGGATTGCCCTCGGCTGTGCCAGCACATTTGGCCTGGCCAAGCCCAGGTCCGCCCCTCCTCCCAGGGCCCCGCTTCTCCGCCTTTGCTGAGCCGCCAGAAAAGCACAACCAGCCCCCTCAGAAGCAGCGGACCTGAGGGCCACTTCCTGTTGACCTGCAAATCACTGGTTTTCTGCCTCAGTCACGCTCAGTGGAGGTGACTGCGGGTAACCAGGAGGCTGGAGGTTTGACTGGTAACACCACTGAAATGTCCTTATTGATCCCGGAGTGTCTTGTCACGTTATCTCTAACTGGTAGATTGGTACGTGTGTGCGCATGTGCATGTGTCTGTGTGCTCACATCTATGTGTGTTTGAGTGCGTGTGTCTATGTGCATTTGTGTGTGCATCTGTGTGCACCTGGGTACGAACACACATGTGTCCAAGGGTGCATGTGTCTGTGTGCATGTCTATTGTGCCTGTATGCATGCTTGTGCGTGTGTGCACGTCTCTGTGCGTGTGTCTTTGTGCGTGTGTCTCTGCACGCATGTGTGTGCACACATGCAAGTGTTCGCAGCTCTGGGCAGAGGGTCTTGGCAGGGATGAGATCGAGTTTCCCCTGAGACGGTCCAGGGCAGAAACACAGCAAACCCCCTTCGAGGCCTTCTGCGGACGGGCAGAACACTCGCTGTGCGTGGCACAACACACAGGCTCACACGCGCTCACACGCACTGTGGGGCATGAGGCACACAGCCGCAGCCTCAGGCCCGATTCCAGCAGGCATCAGCCCCACCTTCCCGAGAGCCCCAGAAGCCCTGCACGGCCGCCTGCTCACTGGCTGCCCTCGGGGCAGCGGGGGAGCTGGGGCCCCACGTCTCTTCCCCCAGCCCCAGCACCAGTGTCACCCCAGCAGCCACCGCTCCTGCAGGGACAGCAAGTGGCCTCTGCAGAAGGAGCCAGCCCTCCCCACCGCCCTCCAGGGCCTGTCCCGAGCCCGGGCGGAGAGCAATGGCTCCAGACCAGCTGCTCGTCCCCTCCCAGCCCTGCCAGCGCGCCGGTGCGGGATGGGTCCCTGCCTCGCTCCGGAGCATCATTGTCCTGCTTTTCCGTAACGAACTGCTCGGGGACGCTACCAGCGGTGCCCCGCGCGCCCCCTTGTGGCCAAGCTGCGCAGACACGGCGGCTGGGACACCTGCGGTCCAGGTGCCTTCCCCACACCTGAAAGGGGGCTGGGGGGCTGGGGGCAGAAGATCTTCCTCCTCCTACCAGAGTCCTCAGTGCTGAGGGAATAAACCTGTACTTGGATGCTTTTCACCCAGCAGAGCCCCTCGGGTACCCGGAAAGAGGATACCTCCCCCGGGACCAATGCCGTCTTCAGGGGACACCTTGGACTCCGGCTGTAACTGTCATAGCGACAATCCTCTGGGAGCACTTCGAAGGGCTCTTTGCAGAATGTCTAGAATGAATCCAATTTCGAGGAAGGAAAGAAAGAAAGAAATTTTTTTTCTTTAAAAAATTTCTGATTATAAGCAGAAATCATTGTAAGGAGAGCAGATGCCAGTATAGCACTCCCCACGCAGCAAGCCCTGCTCCAGGTCTTTTAGACACATCAACTCATTTAATCCTCCCGACATTTCCAATGCAGAAAATTGGTAAAATACGAAATTACAAGGATGGAAAATAAAGCCCACAGTCCTATCACGCATCTCCTCTCAGTTGCTCATTTGTGCATATGGATTGCGAACAAAATAATAATCATACCACATATTACATTTCTGCTTTCTTTTCTGCTTAATATAATCTCACCACCCAAGGTCATTAGTCTTTGAAAATACTCTTAATGGCTGGGTTGTATTCCAGCTTCTGGAGGTGCTGTCATCTATTTGACCATTCTCGGGGGAATTTTCTGCTTTGCCCACAGAAAGTCCGTGTGCTGGGAACTCACGGGGCTCCGTGACCCCAGCCCCGTAGCCTGCTTGTGTGCTGACAGGGTGCAAGAGCAGTGGCTGTTTCCCAAACCCCCATCTGCGGGACCTCAGATGAGTGTGTTTACATATGTGTAAACACATGCCCCCATGTGTTTAGACTTGCCCTGTGAGAACTCATAACTTCCTAAGAATCTGTCCAAAAGAATTGAAAGCAATCGAAACAAACGCATGCACTATGCGCAGTAGCCGAAGGCGGAAACAGCCCAGATGTCCATGAACAGATGAAAGGATAAACAAAATGGGTACAGCCACAAAACGGGGGATTATTGAGCTATAAAAATGAGTGAGGCACTGCTGCAACAGGGACAAACCTCGGAAACATCACGGTGAGTGAAAGAAACCAGACACAAGGCCACGCGCCGTATGAGTGCAGCTGTGTCCGTGACACACCCAGGGTGAGTGGACCCTTAGAGACCCGTGGTTGCTGGGGGACGGTGGGGAGGGGCGTGACTGCTGGATGTGCAGGGTGTGCTCTGGGGGCGATGAAAATGCTTTGGCACTGGAGAGACGTGGCAGCTGCACGACACTGTGAATGCACTAAACACCGCTTCCTTGCTTGCTGTACGATGGTTGATTTTATGTTATGTGAGGTTGACTTCAATTAAAAAAAAAGAAATCATACGAATGGCTCTTCTCAAGCCAGGCTTTCACACAAATTATCCCTTTGTGGTCAAATCATTTCCTCCTGTTTCCTGCCCACTGCTCAGAGCCCGCACCGGAGGCGCTGGCTTTGCACGACGCAGCCCCGAGTCTCGCCGGGCGCCCCCCTCTCGTCGTCCTCCTCTCACTCCTCCCTGCACTCTGGCCCGGGACTATATCTGTCAGAGAAAGGACTTCAGTCACCATGTGGGGTCCGAATGGCCTTTGCTGAGGACTTTGGACTTTATCTTTCAGGCCATGTCCACAAGAAACAAAAAGTCCATCCGGCCCCGAGGCAGGGTCTGGACAGTGGCCGAGCCCTTCAGCCTCTACCGCCCTGCTCACAAAGTACCGGGAAAAAGGGGGCTCAGTCGCTCCTCGGTGATGCTAATCCAATAACCGAGGATTTGTTTGTCTTGTTAAGCCATAACCAGGAACGGAAATCCCTTTTAATTCTCCTCAAAGACTGTAAAGGAGTCTCCCCTCATAGATCAGTCAGGAAGCCTCACTCCTGCACCCCACTCCATGGGCGCTCACGGGAGCTTGGAGAACCCTCCCCACTCCTCTCCCCTGCAGTCCCCTAATAACTCGGCAGCACCCCTGTCTGGGAGACCTTACCTCTGCTTGGTCCAGGTGCTGCCTTCGGGTGAGCCGCAGCACAGGGCTCGCTGACTGCGGATGTGGCTGTCCCATGGTCCCTGCGTCTCATCGTTATGACCTAGAGACTGGGACACAAGGAAGAGCTTAGCATTTCCCCCACCCACACCCCCTGCATCTGCACCCCACATGTTCCCGCAGCACTAAACGGGCTGGGCTGAGCCCCGAGTGTGGCAACACCTGGGCATCTGTCACACCATTTGGGCCACTGCTTCTTGGTGGATCCATTTAGGTGCTTTTGGCCGCAGTAACAGAGACCCTGAATCCACGTGGCTTTGTCGATAGGGGCTTTGCTCTCACCGAGCAGGAGCTGTGCAGGAAGGGCAGGGAGGAAGGGCTGTGCAGCGTCCGCCGACCTGCAGTGTCTCTCCGCCCGCTTCCCCAGGGCTGGCCGTGGCCCCCAGCTGTCTCCTCTCGGGGTCTCCAGGTGGCGAAGGCAGTTCCAGGCATCGAATCCTGACCCAGCAACATCTGAAGGAAGGAAGAGTAGTGAAGACCTTTCCCAGGTGCTCTCCAGCAGACCTCCCTCAGCCCTCATTGGTCAGAAGGGAGTCACATGTCCATTCCTGAGCAGCCACTGGCCGTGGCGATAGGATTCTCCCGATCGATTTACACCAGTGGTTCTCAAAGTGTGGTACCCAAAGCAGCAGCATCAGTATCACCTGAGAACTTGCTAGAAATACAAATTGTTGGACCCTACCCCAGAACCTCTGAATCAGAAACTCTGAGGATGGGCCTTAGCAAACTGCATTTTTAAAACTATGCTGTATTTTATTAGCTAGAATAATTACTACAGTTTAACCGCTGTTCAACAGAACAAGACCTACTGTAAATTCCTAAGATTATGCAAAATGAAGATTTCCTAAATAAAAATTCCCAAAATTTTACAAAAGGAAAGGCACATGATTTTATTTTAAAGCAGTTTATCTACATGAAGCCTGAAATGCTATTGGCTTTTTTTGTTCAAACTGCATCTTAATACGTGTTCCAGGTGATAGTGTTGCATGGTAAAGTTTGAGAACTGTTGGTTTAGACTAACCATTTGGGATGATGCATCATTATCTACTGCTGTGAAATAAACCCCCCCAGACTTAGTGGCTTAAAATAGCAATGACTTTATTTGCTCATGACTCTAAGTGAACAATCTGGGCTGGGCTCTGCTGGGCAGTTCTAGTCTCACCTAGGGTGGGATCGCCAGATCTAGCAGATAAAAATACGGGATATCCAGCTGAATTTTAATTTCAAATAAACAAGAAATAAGTTTGTAATATAAATGTACCCCAGACAATAATTGATACTAAAAAATTATTTGTTGTTTATCTGAAATTCAATTTTAACTGGGCACCCTGGATTTTATCTGGCAGCCTCGCTGACTCACGCAGCTGTGGTCACCTGGGGGCCCCACAGGTGCTAGACGGCCCGAGGAGGCTGTCGGCTGTCAGGGGACGTCTTCTTCCACACTGTCTCTCATCCTCAAGGAGCCTCACCTAGGCATCTTCACAGGACGACAGGAGCATCCCAGAGGGCAAGACTGACAGCTGCAAGGGCCCTGGAGGCCTGGGTTCAGAAGTCACATGACATCTGTAGAGTGAAGAACTAACCTGACCCAAATAGAGGGCTGGTCTCTGCCCTCCACCACTGGGAGATGACCTGATCTCTAGCCCTCTGCAATGCCCTGCTTGACAGAGGCCTTGGTCAATGGACAGTCTAGCAATGTGGTTTATGATGGGGGTTTGTCAGTCCTGACCTCCAGAGGGACTGGAGACACAGGCAGTATGTGACGGAGCCCAGGGAGGAACTCTGGACACCAAAGGCTTGGATGAGCTTCCCTGGTTGGCCACATCCTTGAGTGTCATCAAGAGTCATGGCTGGGGCAGGTGAGGACATCCAGGACTCCATGGGAAGAGGATGACCAGTAGCTGCACGTCCAGATCCCACTCAGACTTCACCCCATTCGACTCACCCTTTGGCCGGTTCTAATCTGGGTCCTTTCACCATAATGACTGCAGTCATAAGTATAGCACTGTCCTGAGTTCTGTGAGTCCTTCTAGAGAATTATCAAACCTGAGGGTGGTCCTGGGAGCTCCCTAATTTGTAGCCTGCTGGTCTGAAGTGAGGGCTGTCTCATGGGGACTGTGCCCTCAAACTGTGCCATTTGCCTAAACTTCCTTCCACGTCACTTCTGCCACAATCTATTGGCCAAAGCAAGTGGCAAGGCCAGACCAAGTCCAGAGGGGTAGAGAAGACTCTGGAGAGCCACGTTGCAAAGGGAGGCATGTGCAGGGTGGTGGGACTCGGGGCCACGTTTTGCAGTGGATGTGGGGCATCAGCCACCAAGACTGTTCTATTTGGTGGCCTGTGTGTCTTCCCCACTTGACTTTCAGCATACACTCCTCAAGGGCTGGGGCAACATCCTTCACTCTGTTTCCCCAATGTCGGGGTCATATCAGGGGCTTGGCACATAGGAGGGACCTCACCAGTGTTTACGAATGAACGAAGCCTAGTCAGTATTAGATGGATGAATGAATGAATGTTGAATGGATTAACTGATGTGAATCACGTCTCAAGCTGGGCTGCACATTAGAGTCACCTGGGGCGCCTTTAAACTGCCCTGTGCCGGCTGCACCTGAAAGCACTTAATTCTGAATCGGGGCAGGGGCGGGGCCCAGGCCTCAGCATTTCTAAAAGCCTCCCAGCTGATCTCGGCGTTCAGCCAGGGTTGAGGGCCACTGACAAACAGAACTGGACATCTAGGACCTTAAAATCTCAGACTGACCTTGAGACACCGAATTCCATGCAGAGGACACAGAAACCAAGTCGAAACCGTCAGGAAAGATGTGAAAATCGACTGAAACTGTCAATCAGGGCATAAAGACACAAGATATTAAGACCACGCACAAAGAACCAGTGGGGACGGAGCTGACGAGGGGTTAGTGCCTGTCCCCTGGGCCAGCACCTCCGACGGGCCTATTCTGTTCGTGCCACTCCCAGGGGCTGTGTTGTCTCCGTGGAGAGCATCACCCAGAAAAATCACCTTCTTCCATCTTGACCTCTCCACAGCCCTGCGACTGCCCGGCCCTCGGCTCAGAGCTGCTCTGGCTTTTGTCTTCCTCAGACTCGGGCTCAATAGTGAGGTTCTGGAGCTCACACCAGCTCACACCGGCTCACGCCAGCTCACAAGACTGTTCGCGTTTCAGGACTTTGGCAAACCGATCGTTACATAGGACCATTAATTAAAAATAAATTATGTTACCTTACAGTCGCATACATAAACTAAAAGATAATAAATACCCAGAATGTATCACTTCCTATTATTTTACTGTATCTCACTGCTCCCTATGCCTTTGAGGTCACTTACGTCTATGGTGTCTATACGGTGGGGAGATTAGATGACGGCGTGAGAACTCTGTGATGAGCAATGTCACCTAGGCGGCTTGAAACCAGCCGTGGGGGGTAGTATTCACCACGAAAGTGGTAAACACTATAAATCATGCCCCCTCCTCCTGAGAACCAGTTGTTCAAATTTGCCAATACACCCCTGGGTCTAGAGGTTAAAAAAATGATAATGTCAAATGCCAGCGCTGGGTTCACTGGGAACGCAGACTCCACGTTGAAACCAAGGCTTCTCAGCAGGGAACTCACGTGTGACCCCACCTGATACAGCACCCTCGCCGGTCCCCTCCACCCACCCACGGCTGCCCGGCTCCTCCCAAAGGCTCCATCGGCTCGGGAGCCCTTCCCCACTCGGCCTCCACGTCCCCAGCCTCTCTGCTTGTTTTAATGCGCCCCACCTGGAGCCCTTAGGATGGGTGATGGAAATGGCCCTGCTGCCCTAGTCTCTCCCGGGGTCTTGAGTTCTGCCAGGCCCCCTGTCTCGCAGCCTTGAGCCACCACCCTGCCCCTCAAGTATCCACACGCCCTTATCAACACCTCACCTCAGCCCGGGCCAGAGCCCAAATGCATGTCTGGCAAGGGAGGTCGGATACCGCCTTCCCTCTTTGTGCAGTTAGAACCAGTGCCCAGAGGAGCTGCAGGGCCCCCAGAGCCCTCTGCTCCCCACCCTTGGAGGGACCCCACCCCACCCCAGGCGAGCTAGCAAAGCCAACTCCGACTCGCTAATCCTAGCAGACAGCATCCAGGACTACAACGCCCCAGGGAAAGCCTCACAGTGGCCTAGGAGGTGCTTTCTCAACACTCGGCCGACCCTCTGAGCACCTGTCACCCTGCATTGCTGGCCACGGCCTCTCCTGAACACAGATGGCGGTTGGCTGTGGCGAGCGCCACAGGCCACCCCTGACAGGTGCCTCAGAAGGTCCTCTGTTCCAGCCCCCTTCTCTGGGTAGACCGGCATCGAATACCAGCCTTTCCCAACCTTTCTCAGTCGGTGACACACTGATGAACTTCCTATAGATCAGGACCCGCTGGGGACTGAGCGCTGCAGAAACAGAGCAGTATCTGTCAACCTCTGTTGAACCCCCAGGCCAGGCCTGCCTGTGGAAGTGTGTGTCACTTGGATGCTGGAGAGAACTTTCTCTTTGTCTGTGAAGCTGGCACACCTTTCCTCTAAACAGCAAATGATCGTTCGTGATACCCGATTACTTTTTTCTAAACGATTATTTTTATCTTTTTCTAATTTACAATCGAAGTATAATGTGCACTGAAATGTACATGTCTTAAGTATACAATTTCATGAGTTTTGACAAATGTGTGTCCCACACCCCTATCCAAACTCAGAACATTTCCCTCACTCCAGAAAGTTCCCCCCATCCCTTCCCCATCAACCTCCCCAGAGGCCATGGCTATTCCAGTTTCTGTCAACAGAGATTAGTTTTGCCTATTCTAGAACTTCACAGAATGTACTCTTTTGTTTTTTCTTGAAAGGGGATTCAAGCAAAAGAAAAGAATGTACACTTTTTTGTCTGGCTTCTTTAACTCAGCATAAAGCCAAATAATTATCTTTAAGCAACTTCAATTTTCCATGCCGTCTGTGTACTGGAGAAGGCTTCTAGGTTTGGAATCTTTATGTTGAATTCAAAATAGCTTTTGTTCGGCCAAGCACGTCTTTGCCTCCCTCCCTCCCTCCTTCCCTCCCTCCCTGTCGCTCCAGCTTTCAGACCTCTGAGAACCAACATCTTCAAAAGGACCTTTGAACTTTGACCTCAGGCCTCGCTTTTGCACCAGGGCAGAGAGTGACTGTCCTGGCGACACCCAGGATGGGATGAGCCGCTGCACCACGAGGGCCAGAGATCACACAGTTTTATCCAGGAACGAGGAGCAGAGAAAATCCTCGGTGGGCGAGTGTGTTAACTCCCTGCTGCGGTCACAAATCGCCACAGCTTTAGCAGCTTAAAACCGCACAAACATATTACTTAGCTCACAGGTCAGAAATCCAGGCTGGCTCAGCTGGTTTCTCTGACCCAGGTTTTCCAAGGTCAAAGGCAAAGTGTCAGCCAGGTTGGACCCTTCTAGGGGCCTTTAGGAAGAATCCATTCCCACCAGCATCAGGGTGTCACCGAACTCAGTCCCTTGAAGTTGGAGGACTGAGGCTCCTCCTGTTTGGGGGCTGTGAGCAGGGCCAGTCTGTCCCAAGAGCTGCCCAAGGCCCTCCTCCTGTGGCCTTGCCTCCAGCAGTGGCAGGCTGAGTCCCCGTCACACAGCAAATCTGCCTTTTTCTTTTGACTTCACTGGAACAAAGTTCCCTGCTTTTAAGGGCTGCTCGTATGATTAGATTGCACCCTGTCCCCGATAATCCACAACAATCTCCCTATTTTAAGGTCTCTGATCTTAATTATGTCTGCAAAGTCCCTTTTGTCATATGCAAAATTCGAGAGTCCCCAAGATCACCCTAAGTTTTGATAATTCGCTAAAAAAAACCTCACCCTAATAAGGAAAAATCTGTTATACTCACAATTACGGTTTATTACAGGGAAGGATACGAGTTAAAATCAGCCATGGGAAGAGGCCTGGGGCAGGGTCCAGGGGAGACCAGCGTGGAGCTGTATCTGTCCCCTCCCAGCTGTGCAAACGGTGCCTGCCGTCCCAGCAATGAGGCAGGACCACACACATGGGGTGTTGTCCACAGAGTTCACCCAAGCTTTGGTGTCTCGAGCTGTACTGGGTCTGGGTCATGTAGACATGACTAACCTCAGTCTCCAGCCCTCCAGAGTCAAGCCGAGGCAGCCTGGCCTTAGCCCCCACCATGTCACATTGAAGCATAGACTGGGGTGGCCCAAGACCCCAGATAAACAAAGACGTTCTTATCAGGCAGGACATTCCAAGGGCTATTGTTTCCCTCCCAGGAGCAAGGGCCAAACCTCTCTTTGGGCAAGGTTAATGTCTTGCTGCACACTGTTTAAGTGACATACTCACAGGGTCCAGGGATTAGGGAATGGACGTCTTTGGGGTGGCGGGGGGCTGTTATTTTGCCAACCACAGTAAGAGTTAATCTTCTAGGTTCTAATGGAACAGCGTTTCCCAAAGTGTGTCCTTTGGAACCCAAGTCTCATCAGCTGGTGGTGGGGAGGCGGGTGCTGTGGTCAAACAGCTTTCGGAACAGGCATCCCTCCCCACCCTCCTCTCTGAGTCATGTGGGCTTTAAGGGACACCTGGGAAGCCCTGCCCCAAAGAAGCCTGGTGCACTTTATGTAACCCAGCATTTCCCAAACTGTCTTAGCCATGGAACCCTTTTAAAGTCCTTGATTCCACAAAAGAGACTTTGGGAAAGTGGAACTGTAGCATGAGCCATCTTTGCAACCTAAATGTTTCAGTCTTTCTTCTAAACTCTTCCTCTTGGGGAGCATCGTTCTTAGAGTGAACGCCACAGAGCCAGACCCTGCTTTGAACCCCGACTCCGAGACTTTCTGATTTGTGGTATCATGTCAGTCTCTGAGCCTCTCTGAACCTTGGTTTCTTCTTCATTTTGTTTCTTATCTCAGAGGGTTTTTGTTGCAACACACACAAAATGCTTGGTCCATCATATGCATTTGATAAATTTTAGTTATTATTACAGTAATTTTTCTAAAGAGCTAAAAGGCCTTCGCTAACCCATCTTTTGCCTTTTGGTCATTGTCAACACCAGGTCTAGAGTGCCCGTGAAGTGTCTTGCAGGATGGTTGTGATTTCAGCTCGGGGAAACTGGATGTGGCCAGGCTTGCGGGCAAATGTCAACTGATGCTTCTCTCCCAAAGTTTC
Organism: Indri indri; assembly: GCA_004363605.1. Taxonomy (NCBI): domain Eukaryota; kingdom Metazoa; phylum Chordata; class Mammalia; order Primates; family Indriidae; genus Indri; species Indri indri. The sequence continues at coordinate 26,997 of RJWJ010010860.1, read as the reverse complement.
CAAAACTCTGCATGAACTAACCAACCCAGAAGGATTCCGGCTGAATAAAAGACACTACGCTCCAAGTGACCAGAATGCCTCGCTTTCTTTCAGCATTTATTGAGCGTGAGTGCTATGCAGAAAGCAGCCTGAGGAAGAGACACCAGGCCACTGATCTAACCCATAAGCGTCCCCCACCCCCACTCCCAGGGGACCCACTCAGACCTGCTGCTGGGACTCCCCACCATCTCCCTGGGTCTCTTTGGCCTGACACACAGGTGGGCACAGTCTTACCAAGCAGCCTCTGGCCAGGTAACCCCCATGAGGAACACCTGGGGCTCTGGAAAGCCACCTGCTTCAAAGCGGGGAGCCCAGGTAGGCTGCCCCAGGGGGCCTTCTTCCTCTAAGTCAGGGCCAGCCAAGATGCTCCTGAGCTTTCAGACCTCGGATCAGGCTCCTAGCCCACCCTCACCGCAGCATGCAGACACTTTGGTCCCCTACCTGGGTCCCTCAGAGACACAACTGGCTGCAGCACCTCCCTTCTCTCCTCCCAAAGGGCCACACGCCCTACCTGTGGGTCTCTGGGGTCTGTCTCCAGCCAGCGCTGTGGCCATCGCCCGTGGCGGTGCTGACTCGGTCCAGCCTCAGTCTTTACTGCCATCTAGTGGCTCCGGGACTCCCGCAGGGGGTTGAGTTCTCAGGACAATTTCATTAGCGTTTGGGGCCTACTCTGGTGTCACCTGGCCTCTGAGTGGTTCTCACTTTCTTCTCAACCGGAAGTGGAGGGTCACTGTGAAAGTCAGAGGTATTTTTTGGAGAAGACTGAGGGTGCTCTAAGGACAGAGACTGAGGGAGGCGTCCGCGGGAGCCGGGAAGCAGGGGCAGGGACCGGGTTCCAGCTCTGGGTGTGAGCAGTTACCTTCTCTGTGGGGGTTCGCAGCTCACGCACTCTATAGCCCAGGCCACGGGACACCTGGGAAGAGCATGTAAGGAAGGGTGCTCTCCCTGTCGTACTCACTCTGGTTTCTTGTTTTTTTAATTGCACCCCTCCCGGAAAAGGAGACGGTCTCGGTCCCATTCCCCTGGAGAAGAAATGCCTTCGGGAGCTGGAGAGTTTATCAAAGCGTGCATGCTTCATTCCCTCACTCGTTCAAAACGTGCTAAGCAAACACTCGCTGCTGAGCACGGGCTGGATGCCAAAGCCACAGAGACAAACACGCCCCTGCCCTTCGGCACACTGTCAGCCTGGTGGGGAGGACGGATGTGCCCACAATCGATCAATGCAGTGTGAGGGGGCCCTGTGGCGGGACAGTGGGACGGTGGTGGTTGAGGTAGGTGGGCAGGGATAGTCTGCAGTCCAAGACCAAGGTGTGGGCCGGGTTGGTTCTTTCTGAGGCCTCTGAGGAAGGATCTGCTCCAGGCCTCCCTCCTTGGCACGTAGACGGCGTCTTCTTCCTGAGTCTCTGCATCCTCTTCCCTCTGTGTGTGTCCAAATGTCACTTCTTACAGGGACACCAGTCACTGGATTGGGGCCCACCCTAATGACCTCTTCTCAACTTGACGGCCTCTGCAAAGACGCTATTTCCAAACAAGGTCGAGTTCTGAGGTACTGGGGGTTAGGACTTCAGTATGTGAATGCTGAGGTTGGGGGGACCCGGCGCAACCCGTAACAGCAAGTGACGCCTTTTGTCTGAAGGAGGCCAGCCGGGAGGGTGTGACGCCGAGCACCACGCTGCCAGACAAGCGGCCTCCCTGTGCAATCACACAAGGCTCTCGCGAAAAGCCGATCTGTGAGAATATTCCAGACAAATTAAATATACAGCATCTGAGAAGCCAAGAGGCTTGGAAAAATGCATTGAAGCCTTAACAAAAGATGGCGCCGTTGGAGGGGCGAGTAAGACACAGCGTTAATTGGAGCCACGTTTGTTTCCTCCCCACAGCTGCCTCCTGCAATCGTAAAACCGCCGTGCGTGTTGAAGCCATGAAATTAAACACTTTAAAAAAAAACAGGCCACTGTTCTCAGAGACCACGTTTTAAAGACAGCTTTTGTTCCATATTCTGAGTTTTCTCAATCAGCAGAAAACACTGTCTCCCATTGACAGGGGCACAAAGAGATAGGCAGAAGACACAGCCTTAAACATCTCTCGAGCAATTTTCTCTTCTATCTTATCGGCGGCTTCAAGACACGTTATTTTCATCAGAAGTATGCTTCCAATTCTTGGAAGAAAAAAGGCTTCTCATCTCTCCCATTCCTCTTTTTTTATTTTCCTCTCTGTCTCCTGAGGGAAGCTTAGGGGAAGAACATTCCTCCACTCGCCACGGTTTTGAAATCCCATAAAATATGCCAACGACTGGAGTGTTTGGGACTGATAAACGCCTTTCCAACCCACCATGTGGCTCCAGCACAAGCTGTCACAGCCATTATGCAAGCCCAGTGTGGGGGCAAACCAACATGGCTCGGCAGGAAGAGGAGCGGGGTGGAGAGAGTGGGGAGAACGGCCTGTCTGCTGCCCTGGGTTCCCACCCCTCCCGCCTCCCAAAAGCTGAGCTGCTGAGGGCTGGAGAAGCAGCTGCGGGTCCCAAGTGCACTTACCTGCCAGCTGCCGCACGCACACCCCGTTCCTCCTCGGGCAGCACCGCCTTTCTCCACGCCCAGGGCTGCATTGTGTTTTCATTCACCCACACCCAATGATATCTGCGAAGCTAGCCTACCACTCTGGCTTAAAAAGATCCTTTTCCTTTGAACCTTTCAAACACAAAAGTGGAGAAGGGCTTGGAGTCTAAACTTTTCCTGTCCTTTTTCATATCTCCCCCTCCAAACCAAATAAAAGAGATCTCAAAAGCAATTTGGTGGGTGATGGCAGCGGTCAGCCTCAGGAATGGTCTGAGCTCCTGGGACCTAGAGGCCACCCAAGCTGTTTGGGCAGATGAAGGCGAAGGTCCCACGTGGGGCCATAGTCGACATCTGTGTAGTAACCAGGAGTAAACATGTTGAGATAACTATGTCTTGTGATGCCTTTAGTAGCATGCACCATCACCATTATTCATTCCTTTCTCCATTCATTCAAAAAATGTCTTTGGTGCCACTCTGTGCCAGGGCCTGCTCTAATTACTGGGTATGTATTTTTTTTTAAAAATTATTCCCTACTGTCATGGAATCCAAGCTCTATGGGGCTGAACAAACAGTAAGTTAAAAATTTAAACTGGTTACATTTGGTGACCGATCAGCAAGGTGTCACCAATGGACTAGAAGTGTGTCCTGCCCAGCCACTGCCCAAGCCAAGGAAGTACGGGCTGCCTCCAGGCTGGTGTCACATGACATTTCACTTCTTGCCTTGACTCCAGCAGGTTGTATCCCATCCACATCACACGACCATCCAGACCATCGTTACTTTAGGAACCCATGATTAGAACCAGAGTATGGATGTGACAGTGGTTGACATGGGACAGTCTCCAGGAGGGGTTGCAGTAGCCCAGATTGGAAAGTATCCCCAGTCACCTCATAAACACACCTCCCTCTCTGGGCTCTCAAGCAGAGAGAGCCCCTGCTCCAGGCAGATGGCATCCAGTGAACACATGCCTGGGTTCACTTCTTCTCTTCTCCTCTTCCCCCCAGTCCCATGGCATTCTGTTTGCAGAAGCCTCCCCAACAGGGAGGAGAGAAATGGCATGTATGGGGAGCATGGGCTTTAAACATTCTGCTCCTTCCAGCCATGGCTGATGGGTAACGTGTGGCAGGAACCTGCTCAGGAAAATAAATGGGTGGCGTGTCACCATGCTCAGGATTAGGGAGCACTGCATTTGTGGGTGAGCACTGACACCCACTGACTTCCCTGTGGCGGCCTGAAAATTGAGAGCCTCTAGAGAGACAAAAGTAGGACTTTATTATCTCCGGTGTCCTTCTTTTAGTGTCCCCCCTCTTCTCTCTCTCTCTCCTTACTCTATTGTCTCTGTGAGAACAATTCTCCCTGTGTCTGTGTCCTGTCCTCTCTTGACTCACCAGAGGTCTGCTCAGCCCTACACAGGCTCGCAGGGCGTATCACCCCTGTGGACATTACCTGTCTGGTGCCAAATGAAGGGGGAAAGCCTCTCACCTTCCTCCTTACGCCGAAATTAATTCCAGTTGGATCACAGATATCAATGTGGAAAACGAAACTATTACAGTACTAGAATACCTGGATAAATATTTTAAGACTCTTGAAATAGAGAAAGCTTTCTAAGTTTGTTAGGTATAAATCCAAGTCAACAAATTTAGGAATACAAGATTACGTCTTTATTTTTTTGTAACTTAATTTGCATTTCAAGCAGGCCGGTGGGGCCTCGACTCCTGGATTGAGCCTCAATTCCTGACCCCCAAACGGTGCTGGCAGCGGCTCTGGTCTGCAGCACGGGGTCCGCGAGGGTCCCTCCACCAGAACGACTCCAGCCCTCCCGCTCCGGTTCCGTCCGTCCATCCCCCCGCCACCGGCTCAGCTGAGCTACCCAAGTGCCTTCAGGTAGAGGACAGCCAGATTTGGCAAAAATGAATGAATGCACGACTGAATGAAGGACATACAATTAATGTTAATTTCAGATAAACAATGAAAAAAAGTTTAGCGTGTGTCCCAAATATTGCCCCTCTGGAAAAAAATCGTTCTCTGAAATTCAAATGTAATGGGCTTCCTATATTTTGTCTGGCAACCGTATTCCAGCAGGATGGCTGTAACCATCACGACTCCACGCGTCCCCATATGTGGGGCAGAGCCAAGCGAAGGACCAGAAGGGGGACTGGAGAGTCACCAAGCGAGGGACTGACAGGACTCCCCGCCAGCCACCCAGCGAAGACCCTTTCCTTCTGCCTAGTGGGGCCATCTTGGGTCACATGCTCGCTCCTGAGCCAATCATAGGCTCCAGGGGTACGTCCTGCGCTGATTGGCTCAGGCCTGGGGGCTTGCACCAATTGCTGGCCAGGGCTTATGGGGCCCTGATTGGCTGAGACCCTGGACCCACCTTTGGGTATTTAACACATTGCCACGCTAGAAAAAAATTTTTTTTCCTTGGGGCCACAGTGTTTTATTACAAAATAAAAACTCCAAAAACAAAAGATCCTTTCTAATTTAATGAAAAATTTGTTATTTTTTATTGTTTTCTGTGTGTGAGTTATAAGGAACTTGAAAAGTTCACGCAGCTCCCAAGATAAAGAGACGTGTGAGGGCCGGGCGCGGTGGCTCGCGCCTGTAATCCTAGCACTCTGGGAGGCCGAGGCGGGCGGATTGTTTGAGCTCAGCAGTTCGAGACCAGCCTGAGCAAGAGTCAGACCCTGTCTCTACTAAAAATATAGAAAGAAATTATCTGGACAACTAAAAATATATAGAAAAAATTAGCTGGGCATGGTGGCACGTGCCTGTAGTCTGCTACTCGGGAGGCTGAGGCAGGAGGATTGCTTGAGCCCAGGGGTTTGAGGTTGCTGTGAGCTAGGCTAATTGCCACAGCACTCACTCTAGCCAGGGCAACAGAGTGAGACTCTGTCTCAAAAAAAATAAGTAAATAAATAAAGAGACGTGTTAGTGACATGTGCTTCTCGAGGCCCTGGCCTCAAAACTAGCGTGAGTTAGATACAACTCACATGGCAGTTAATGTGTTAAATTCAACATCAAGATAAATTTATGCAACTTGAAGAAAGCACTGCACAAGAGAAGAAAAAAACAAACAAACAAACAAACATTCTGGGTCCTCTTGCTGCTGGGCTTGCAACATTTCCCCACTGGCAGGGGAGCTAGGGAGATGGGGTGGAGGGAAAATACGAGGATTGTTACCAAATGTGTAACTGGTTTATTGAGCAGTCTCAGACTCCAGGGGTATAAACACAAAATGGTTTTATATTTTCTCTAATCAATGCCTTTAGCCACGCTCTGTCACATTCCACTTTCTGTCTCCAATTGACATTACAGGCAGATCACATATTTTTTTCCTTCTGATCATTTTCAGTTACTAGAACTCCTTCCAGTTTTTCTTTTTTTTTTTCCCAACCCCCCTTCCAGCTTTAAACCGCAACCCCATGTCCAGTTCAAAGCTCTGAGGTCCCATTCCCGCCCACCAGCCCAGCTGTGGCTCTGAGACAGGAAGGGAGGGGCTGCCCACCTCTCTCAGACTTGGTCTGATTCCAGCGGCCCCGGGTAGCATCTGCTTTCATGCTGGTCTCCGTGGAGAGGGTGTGCCCATCACCCGCACTCCCACATTTCTTGGCGTGATGTTCAGACTCAACGCTGGACATCTCCATTACTGAGGACGCCTTCAGAAAAGGATGCCCATGTCTCCCTCCGAGCCCTGCCAGTGGTCCCAGACTTTTAACACCTTCTCTGGGTAAGCTGTCCCTCACTTGAGAGCAGTCTGGGCAGTCCATGACTCCTGCCTGTCCTCAAAATCATGGTCATTCACACAGAGCCACAGGAATCAATGAGGGTCTCTATAGTGCCTTCTAAAGGTTGTAAAGATTTGGGGGATCCTCCATCTTTTCTTCCTGGGCAAATACACCCCAGTCCCTACTTGCCCAGCCATTGCCAGCTGCTCCAGCCAGATTCCTGCCCTCAGAATGGTCCAGGCGGGAAGCAGACACCAGTTTCTGTGCTCACATACACGCCACACTCCTGAGAACCCAGGCCAAGATCCTGGGTGCAACTTCTCCGTGCCCCAGTCTACCTGAGAGCAGGAATGAAGGAGACTGCAGACTCTGCAGCTCCACAAACGCCCAGTGGGGTGTGAGCTGAGCCGTCCATGACCTCTGTGTGCAGGAACCCCAAATATTGGAGCCCCACTTGTTTGGCTTGGTTGGGAGGGAAGCCTTGCCTCAGCCAGCTTGGGTTTGGGGGAAGAGTTCCTCTCCCCTCCCTCTGCTAGAATGACAGCACTAGAGTAAAATCGTAATATATTAAACACTTATAATCAAAATAATTCCAATACGTTATTTCATCTACCCTGCGAGAAATATTCTATCGTTACCTCCATCTTACAATGTGAAAGTTCAGATTTAAGGGGGATAAGTAATTTGCCCAAGATTGCATACTCAGAAGTGCGTATTAATTAGTTTTGCTCTGTCACAAAGACACCTCACAAATTTCCATGGCTTACAGCAAGCGTGGGCAAACTACTGCCAATAGGCCAAATCTAGTCCAGCACCTGTTTTTCTACAGCCCATGAGTTAAGGCTTTTTTCTTTTTTTCTTTTTTTTTTTTTGAGACAGGGTCTCACTCTGTCACCCAGGCTGCAGTGCAGTGGCCTGCAGTTCACCACATCCTTGAACTCCTGGGCTCAAGGGATCCTCCTGCCTCAGCCTCCTGAGTAGCTGGGACTACAGGTACACGCCAGCATGGCCGGCTAATTTTTTATTTCTTGTAGAGACGGGTCTCAGTGTGTTTCCCAGGCTGTACATGTTTAAATGGTAAAAAAATAAAATAAAATAAGGAATACTTTGTGACATGAGAGAATTGCATAAAATTCTAATTTTGGTGTCCCCAAATAAACTTTGTTGGACACAGCCACACTCGCCTGTGTCATGTCTATGGCTGCTTTTGCACGACAGCGGCAGAGTTGAGGAATTGCAACAGAGACTGTCTGGCCCTTTGCAGGAAAAGTTTGCCACCCCTGCCAACTTTTATTTTTCTCCCTCACAGTTCTCCAGGTTGGCTCGGATTATCTCCAGGCTGCAGGTTGGGTTCAGGTTGGCTTCATCTCCGTCATTCTGGGACCGGCAGCTACCCAGGGCATGTTCTTCTCGTGGCAGATGGAGGAAGTCAAGAGGGATGAGTGGAAACACCTGACACCACTGAAGACCAGGCTCACGGTCATGTCCTCCCACGTCCCACATGGTCTGCCCATTCTAGCGGGAGGAACTACAAAGGCACACGCTGAAGGGCGAGAATTCATAATTCTGATGCCAAGAGGGAGTAAAGAATTGGAAGCAAGGGTCTCCCTCACCACTGTTGGGGGATTCAGGATTTGAACTCAGGGCTGATGCAAGAGTCTGTCCTTGTTCCTCTTCTCCACTGACTTCTGTCCCAGGCAAACTATCAGGTGCAGGAAAAAAAGAATGGAAAAAAGAATGCAGAAAAATTCTCCCATCGTTCTCTTCCCACAAAGGCTATTCCAGGGCATCACCAGGCACCATCCCAACATATCACCCTCTTCGAGCAACACAAAAAAGCCAGCAACTGTAAACAAAATCAGAATGGCTTCTGAAGCCTCTGGAAAGCCTCAGCAAGTGCTCACAAGAGCAACATACTCTTCAGCAACGCCGTGATTAATCACTGAATGCATGGTGGCAGGAGCTTGAAAAATTCTGAAGAGCATCGTTTCAATTACCCAGCAGGCGATTCTTGGAGCAAGCTTCTTTCCCAGCCAGAATGTCAGTAAGTTATGTGTGTCTGAAAGCCCTTACAGATGAGCGGAAGATGTGAAAATAAAACTTTACAATTACCCCTGCGCCGGGTTTTCACTAAGGCAGGGAGGAGCAGACCCACTGCAGACCGGAGCCCATCAAATATGAGGTCTCATAGAAGCCGGGGCCGTTAGGCGTTTGTTGTGCCGACAGTGAGGGCTGGGAGCAGCGTGGGAGACGGTGACGAATAAATGCCCAGCGTCACACAACTTGACGGGCCTCCCGTGGCCCAGAGTGGATTCTCCATCTCATGATGAAATCGGACTCTTGCCAGGAAATCGGCAGGAGAGCGAAAAGAGATATAAAACACGGACACGCTACTCGGTCTGTAGCTGCTGTTTCTAAAGACACGAGAAGTGGAGAAATACAGAATAATATAGCGGCGCCGACATGTTGTAGAACGCGCTGGGTGGAGATTTTCTCTGCAAGCTCCACTGGAAATCCAAGAAGCAAGAAATAGGGGACGTGGGGAATCTTTGAATAACCACATGTCGGAAATACTGTACTTGACGACGTGTCTTCTGGGTTCGATCCCCCTGTATATGGTCCTGTTGAATGGTGCTCCAGATAAAATCAAATTTTCCTGGGCGGGTGTCTTCGCTCATATGTGTAGAGGAGTAAAAACTACCATTGGTAGAGACCTTATTTGTGTCAGGCACAAAATGCTTTACAGACTTGGTTCTGCTTAATCCTGCCCATGAAATAGGCAGCACCCGGCCTGGGCTACACACGAAGAAACTGAGACAGGGACAGAAAGGTTCAGTAACTTGCCCAAGACAGCCCAGCTCCTAAGCAAGGGGGCTGGGGTTGAACACTGGATCCGAGTCCAGACCAGTGTTCTTCATTCATTATACGGCCTCTCCAAAGAGTAGGTTAAGTACAGCGGACGGGATTCCGGGAAAGCGCCCAGCGGCATGCTGTTCAGAGAACTGCACTGTCTGAGAATCTCCTCCCGGTGTCACGTTGCAGGAAGCTCCCTTCGCTCTGCAACTTCCAAACCAGTTTGAGTCATACGAATGTTTTTAAACTTTTATTGTATTACTGCAATAAATCTTTTAACAGTTAAAGAAAAAAAAGAGTAGGTTAAAATACTTTATCTCCAAGCAGGCATCATTTAGCCAATTCATGTTGCTGCAAAATTTTTTTTTTGGAAGATTAAAAAGTCATCTTCCCAATTATGAGTTCCCTGACTCACCTGCACATCCAACCCTCGAGGAGCTGGGCCCCAGCCTGGTCATCCTAGTGTGTCCTGCCTCCTTCGTCACTGTGATGAGGCTTGCAGGACTCTCCTTCAGGACCCCGTCCACTGGGATCGCCCCTAAGATATCACCCACTCTTTTTCCCCCAACATTCTATTATGAACGTTTTCAAGTATACAGCAACACTGAGAGTTCTACAGTGAACACCGTGTACCCACCGTCTCGGTTCCACCAGGAATATTTGGCGACTCTTGCTTTATCACACATCTGCCCATCCATCCGTCTGTCTACGCATCTGATTTTTGATGCCTTTCAAAGTAAATTACTGTCATCAGTACACTTCCCCTAAATAATACAGCATGCCTATCATTAGCTAGAGCTCTATATTTATTTACGTTTTTATCCTTTTGAAGTAAAATTTTCAAGCAGTGACATGCCCAGATCCTAGAAGTACATTTGCTGAGTTTTGACAAATGTGTATCCCAAACCTCCATCACCACACGGAGCATTGCCATCACCCCAGAAAGCTCCCTTGTGTTCCAGTCAATACCCACCTCCAACTTCCAGAAGCAAAGGAGGTGTGATAACATGCACATGACTTTGAGATCCATTGGCCTTGCCATATACTCCGTCATCTGGAAACACCTGGACTAAACAAATGGTCGAATGACCTCTTAAAGGCTCATCTAAGGCACTGGATGAGGGGTAATATCTTGCAGCTCAGATGTGCTGTCCTCTAGGATACGGTAGATACACTAACTCGATGGCTGACACTTGGGACTTGTCCACAAGCGCTAGGATTCATTGGTCCAGGAAGCAAGGGGAGACCTTTCACCAATTCTGCAAACTTAGGCTTTGCTGAATTCAAGGTGCTGGTTTCTAGGGAGGTAGAGGGACACTAGAATGGCTTCCACCAGGGATTACAGTAAGGTAAGGTTCTACTAAACTCAAAACTACAACTACTACCTGGTCATTTTGGCCTCCTCATGCAAGTGGACCAGTGGGCAAAGAAAGGATCTACCATCCTGGCAGGGGTAATTGACCACGAATACTATGGTTGCTGCTACACAATGGCGGCAGGGAGGGAGACGCATGTCTAGACACCTGAGTGTTCACTTTAGTGTCTCTAGGTGCTTCTCTTCCTATAATAACTGTAAATTGGCAATATCAACAGCCAAAGCCCAAGAAGGGTAAGGTAAGTAAGGGCTCAAATCCCCCATAGATGAAGGTGTGGGTCACACCACTGGGAAATAAACCTAGACAGGCTGCAAGGATAGTGGAGGGCAAGGGAAATCCAGAAAGGGCCGCAGAGGGGACAGTTGATGTACCTCAGTTTTGGCCTTGAACCAGCTGCAGCATCAGGGACTGTGGCTTGTTCCACTAACCCACCAGCACTAAGTCGCTCAGAGATCGTGGCTGGCCAGCACCTTGAAGGGAGCTCTGTGACAAACTGGACTTCAAGGAGAAAGACATGACTGGATGTGAGTGGTGCAGGTGACCTATATCAGACACTTCCTTTGTGTCCCTGCAGGTCCTCGCTCCAGCCACCTTCCAGGCTCTGAGCAGTTTTCTGACAACCCTTTACCCCACACTCGTGCAACATTTTTCTCGCGTTTTCATCTGGGACTTCTCCAACACTGTGTGGGGTACCCGCAGAACAGGGTCAGCACTCCCGTATCCTGTTAGTTACCTGTTGCTGCATAACAGATCATGCCAAAACTTAAAGGAACAACAACCCCTCATTACCTCCCACAGGCTGTGGGTCAGGAATTATGCGGGGGGGGCTTCACTGCATGGCTCTGCCGCAGGGCTCCCCACAGAGGTGCCGCGAAGGCGTCGCCCCGGACCACAGTCGTCTGAAGGCTCCACTGAGGCTGGCGGATGATCCCTTCCCAAGATGGTTCACTCGTGGTTGTCAAGTTGGTGCTTCTGTTGTCACGTGGACCTCTCCCTAGGGCCACATGAGGGTCCCCAGGACACGAAGGTTGGCTTCCTCCAGAGCAAGTGATCCAAGGCACAGAGCAGACGCTGCAGCGTCTTTCGTGACTTGGCCCCAGCACTTGCATGCCACCACTGCTGCAATATCCTCCTGGTCACACAGCCAGCCCTGGTGAACACAGGAGGGGACTGTCGCTGGGGGCTGTCTTGCATCTGGCTGCCACACAGCTCAACGACCCGGAAGTACCAAGGACTTCACGCCTAACAAGTCAACTTGGACCCATGGGAGACAGGATCCAACAGGCAATGCTTCCCCTCTGCCCTTCCAGGCAGATGCTTCCAAGACACATTTCAAAGGGTTGCTGAGAAGGTCTTGGTGAAACCAAGCACCTGTCCCTATGGCAAAATTGATGATATATTCGTCTACTGGTTTTCCTTCCTCCCCTGTCCTCTCCACCCATCTTTCACTCCTGCTCCCTGGGATCACTTCCCAAATCAACAAGCCTTTGCCTCTGGCTCTCCTTACCATGTGTGTGTTTCCACCTGTGTTACTTTGTGTGTGTTTCCATGTGCGTTGGGGAGAGGGGACAGGACTCAGGCTAAGACAGCTATGTAGTATTTGTGGTTGGCTGCTTATTTATTGAGGTCCAATTATATAGTAAAATGCACAGCTCTTAAGTGTATACTTCGGTGAATTTTGATAAATGTATATACACCCATATGACTAACACCCCAAATCAATGTGTAGAGTCCTGCCAGAACCCTAGAAAATTCCCTTGTGTCCTTTTTGAGTCTATCTCCCCCGCCCCAGAGGCCACTGCTAGTCACATTTCCATTCCTATAGACTAGTGTTGCCCGTGTTTGAGCTTCACGTCTGTAAGCGGAATAGATGGGCAGTGTTTCCACTGTGGCCGTGGGTGAAAGGCGGCTGCAAATCTTTGTCACTCCTGTCAAGAGACAGAGTCTATTTCCCCTTCTCTTGGATCTGGGCTGGCCTTGTGGCTCGTTTTGTCAACAGAATGCTGAAGAAGTGCAGCTGAGCTTGCCAAGGCTGGCACTGGGGAATCTGCAGCTTCCAAGCTCCGTATGTGGGGCGCTCCCTCCTGGGGCGGCACCGGCGGATGAGACGTGCCGGCTGCAGCTGGAGCGGGCGGCCGCAGTGGGGCCAAGAAGACCCTTGGCGTGCAGGAGAGGAACCCGATGCGATGCCAGAAACATGAGATGCAGCTGACATTGGGCTCAAGGTCATCGAAAAGCCCGAAATACATGCACTAAAAATAAAAGATGGGAAATATATGAGCCAAACACACAATGAAGAAGGTAGGGGAAAAGACAACAAGGAAAAGCCAAAGAAAGTAGAATAAAAGGAACAATAAAGTAAAAGCAAAAATTCTTGAAATAGAAAACAATAGAGAGCATCAATCAAACAAGCTTTTTTCTTTGAAAACTAATTAAAAAAAGAAAAACTGTCACCAACCGAAGCAAGAAAAAAAGATAAAAAGACCAATAAACAATGTCAGGAGTGGAAAGGGGCCTTGGCTCCAGATACAGCAGGGATATTTTTTATTATATGTAAATACTATGAACAACTTTATCTCAGTATGTCTGAAAATTTAGATGAAATGGACAAGTTTATAAATGAATATAAATTACTAAAATTACTCAAGGATAGAAAACCTGAATTTAAAAATTAACATTAAAGAAATTGAATCACAATCCATAAGTTTCCTCACCCCCCCACTCCCAAAACGCCAAGGAACAGATAATCTTTATCTTTAAAAAATGTTTTAGTAAAAAAAAGGGGGGGGATGAGAGGGAAGAGAAGGACACCCCAATCTGATCTAAAACCCAAACTGGATAAAGACAGTACTGAGAACGGAAAAATAAAGGCCAGCTCACTTATGACGGTATTAATAATGCAAAATACCTAAATTAAATAACAGCAAATTTAACTCAGCAGATATATAATAAAATTTATCATGCTTTATCCCAGGAATGCAAAAGCAATACATCGTACCATCTCTTAGTGTTGCTCAGATTAAAGGAGAACAGCTATTGTACGTGGCCATCCTCAACAGTCAGAGAAAAAAGAAATTCAACAAAATTCACAGTCATTCTTGATTTTAAAATACTCTAACAAACTGGAATTAGAAAGGAATTTTCTTACTTGATAACCAGGATTCATTAAAGATCTACCATAAATATACTTAATGCTGAAATTTTAGAAACAGTGGCATTAAAATCCTAAGTAAGACAAGAATGGCCCAATTTCTTTTCGACGTTGCACTCAACATAGTAGCCAATACAAAAAAAAAGAAAATGAAGTTTTGGCATTTGAAAAGACAAAGCAGTCTTATATAACTACCCACATAGAAAATCCAGAAAAATCTACAAACTATTAGAATGAATAATAGAACTCAGTAAGATTGCTAGGTTTCAAGTAAATATAAACATATAAACAGTGGTACCTCTGTGTTAGTACTAATAATGGACACGTGTACCGTACAAAACACTATATGTGAATAATAACTGATGGAACCAAAGGAAATTTTAATTTAAAAAATAAGATTCCATTAACAATAAGGATATATTCAGGAGCAATCTCTATAAAAATTTTTAAATTTAAATTTTAAAAAATGAGATAGCAAAATAAGGCCGGGTGTGGTGGCTCACGCCTGTAATCCTAGCACTCTGGGAGGCCAAGACGGAAGGATCCCTTGAGGTCAGGAGTTCGAGACCAGCCTGAACAAGAGCGAGACCCCGTCACTTATTTAAGTAATTTTTGAAGATTTTTTTATAAAAAAAAATAAAGAGATAGCAAAATAGAATATGTACAATAAAACTCCTAGAAGATGTGGGACCCATATAGAGATCATAAAACAACTTTTTGAAGGATGTGGATGAGTAGAGAGATATTCCATATCCATGCAAGGGAAGACAATATTATATGGGTATCAATTCTCCCCAAAGTAATGTAAAAATTCAGTGCAATCCAATCAAAAATCCAATAGAGCTTTTCATGAAACTTGACAAGATGATTATAAAATTCATAAGGAAAAGCAAAAGACTAAAAATAATGAAGACATTTCAAACATGCAGAGTAATGAGAGATATTCATGAGCAACTGCTCAGAATAGCAGCTGGGAGTTAGCGCCTTGCTTTTGTGGGATGCCCCATCCCCCAGGCTGTGGCGGTGTGAGGTCAAAAGGGGTCAGCCAGGCTTTAGGGACCACCACAGACCAGACAGATGGGGTCTTCTCTGTGGTCTCCATTTCATCCTTACAATACGTATATTCCTTGAGTTGGTTAGTAATCCCCAAGGACAGAAAAGACAGTGTTCCACATAGAGATTCAGAAAATGGGGGGTGGGAGTTACTTTACTCCGGAAAGAGAGTTCCAGAAGTTGCAGTTAAAATTTTCAGAAGGAGGAGAACAGAGGGAAGAGAAAGCACACAGCAGTGCGGAAGGGAATTGGGGCAGATCAGAGACAACCCCTTAGGAATTTGCCTTTGGGACGTCAACCAAGCATTAAGTTAGGATCACAATCCTGGTGTGCTTGGCCTTGAAATATCCAAGGGATGTTTTAAAAAATTAACTGGGAGCTTATTAGGCCAAAGTGGCCTTGGATTCCCATGTAAGCAAAACAGAACCCAACTCCGCATAAACAGCAAAAGGAAACTTAAGATTAACCAATCAGAAACCGCCAGCTAACCTCTCATCGGGGACTTTAAGGCTACTGTTCAACTTTAACCAATCAAATGTTTTCTTACAAAAATTTTTCCCTGCGCCCCCTCAGTGGAGTCCTGAACCCCCTTTGGTTTGATGCTGCTGTTTGATTCTTGAATCGCTGCTTGCTCAAATAAACTCTTTACATTTGATATGCGTAAGTTTATCTCTTAACAGAGAGTGGGTGCTGGCGGTGTGACACTGGGTGATCCATGCTGGTCACCTCCGGATAGAGGCTTTCCAGAAACTCTACTGAGAGGTGATGCTTTACCTCGCACTGTGGCAGGTGCAGGGAACGCAGACGTTCCTAACCAGCAGGGTGGAACGCAGGCCCCGTGGCCCTGAGCACAGCTGGGGAGACAGCACGCCAGGACAGAACCATAGCTGGTGCGGTACAGGGGGCGCCCCGCTGCCTGAGGTGGGACCAAATGATAATTTTCAAACCGTTGAAATGTAAAATAAACCTGTAGATAATTTTATTCAACTTGTTAGTTAATGAGGGAACCAATAAGCTGTTAAGACCAGTTGAAAGGAGAATTTGAAAATCAGCCATATACAGCGGAACCAGGAACACGGGGACAAATTTGCTAATAGATGCAAAGCTGGGCAGCGTCCTATAGGGCAATGGAATGCAATGTCTAATGTCATCTGTTCTGGAGGACAGGAACCAAGTGTATCTCTGAGGACAAAATCCATTTGCATTGCTGTGGACAAGAATTATTTCAGTTTCCTACTATTTAACTTCTCCCCTTTTGGAGTTGTGAAGTAGCCTCGGCAGCAGAAAGGCAAGCTGGGACAGACTCCAGTGTACACGTGCAATCCCAGAAACCGGCTCCATGCCAAAAGCTGGCCGGGATCTTTTGCCCCTTTCCAAGTCTTGGGCAATTTCTCCTGGCAGGGGACTAGCTCAGTCTGTTCACACATGCAGGACCATCTAGGGCTGTGGTCCCCAGTCCCCGGGCTGTGGCCTGTTAGGGACCAGGCCGCAGAGCTCCGCCACCCCCATCACTGCCCCCATCCACGGAAAAATTGTCTTCCATGACAGCAACGGAGCAAGTGAAGCTCTATCTGTATTTACAGCCGCTCCCCATTGCTGGCATCACTGCCTGAGCTCCGTCTGCCCCGCCCCCCAATTTGTGGACAAATTGTCTTCCAAGAAACTGGTCCCTGGTACCAGAAAGGTTGGGGACCGTTGATCTGGGGCACCTCTAATCCGGCACACCAGAATCACCCAGGGAGCTTCTAAACATCCCGAGTCCCAAGCCACAACCCATACCCATAATCAGAATCCCTGTGGGTAGTGCCTGGCTGCAGAGTCTTTTAAAGCTCCCAGGTGACTCTGATGTGCACCCACAGCTGAGAACCACAGGCTGCCTGCTCTCCACTCCCACCCTCCCTCCTCTTCCTCCCCCTTGCTGGGCTTCCTTCGTGCTTTGGGGTTGGGGGATTGCTGCGGCCTCCTCAGGCTCCTGACATGTCCCTAGTATTTTGCAGAAATGGTTGGCTGGGGCAGCCCAGGACAACTCCCCTTTCAATGCCCCCTTCCAGGGAGTCCCAAGAGATGGCATCTTTTGAAAGGGTTTTGCTCCAGGACATGGAAGGAACCCACAGCTTGAGAGCAACTAATGATGAGAAATCTATCAGCCTCAGAAAATTGCTTCCTGGCCGTCCTGCAGAGTGACAGTAATCACAGGGGCCTCTAAAAAGTGCCCGGCTAAGTAAATAGGTTTAATAGTAGCAAACCAGCTGCCAGCTCAGAAGCTCGTAACCACCGTGAGGGTGGGCTTTGGGGCTGCCTCTAGGTGCCGCCACCCATGCCCCACAAGAGCGTAAATCCAGGCACCCGAGGAGAGGCTTCTGCTCTGGATCCTTTACCAAGCGGGTGATGTTGCTTTCAGCAGCCAGGTGTGTGTTCAGCCTGGGGACAGCGGCAACCAGAAAACTCCTTAGGCCCCCCAGCCCGACCCCGAGAAGCAGCCCCAGGGAAAGGGTCTGGGAGGATAGGACTGGCCATTACTGAAACTGGCCAGGTTTTCTGGCAGACAAAACCCCAAGCAAATTGATGGGCCGGAAACGGGGTTGGGGCGGTAGGAAGCAATGGCTGATTTGGACTTGGCCACTGGGATGACCTCAAGGGCATCATTGATTCCAGCAGTCCATGGGACAGTCAGGGAGTTGGAAGCATGAAATTTTTACCCTATTTCTTATTTGCTGGGTGACCTCAAGCAAGTCACTTAACCTTTCTGAGCCTTTAAAAAATAAGCACAGTAAGACCTCATTCCCAGGTTTGCTTTGAAGTTAAATGACATAATGCATGTGGAAGCGCAAAGCCAGGCGCCTGGCCAGCCGAGGCGACAGTGTCAGTTTCCCGCCCCCTTCCTCTCTTCCTTCATACCCGAAGAGTTGAGGGATTGGACTCGGGGAGACAACAGTCCTAGATCTGCACCATCCAATGTGGCGACCACGAGCCCCGCATGGCCACCGAACACTGAAAAGTGGCAGTGTGGACTGAGAGGGGCGGTGAGTATAAACCACACGCTGATTTCTAAGACTTAACACAAAAAATGTAAAATTTGCCTAATAACTTTTATATGATTCCATGTTGACATGATCATATTTTTTGTGTGTTAAACTACATTATTAAAATTAACTTCACCTATTTCTTTTTCTTTCTTTCTTTTTTTTTTTTTTTGAGCTAGGGCCTTGCTCCGTCATCTGGGCTAGAGTGCAGTGGTGTCATCATAGCTCACAGCGACCTCAAACTCCTGGGCCCAAGTGATCCTCCTGCCTCAGCCTCTGGAGTAGCTGGGACTACAGTCACATGCTACTATGCCCAGCTAATTTTTTTAGTTTTTGTAGAGACAGGGTCTCTCATTATGGTACTCAGGGTGGTCTTGAACTCCTGGCCTCAAGTGATCCTCCCACCTCTGCCTCCCAAAATGCTGGGATTACAGTCATGAGCCACCACACCCGGCCTCTTTCTATTTTTAATGTGGCTGCTAGAAAACCTACAATGATGTGTGTGGCCTGCGTTCTATTTCTATTGGATGGGGCTGCCCTGGATAGAATGGAATGATCCATTCCAAAAGCCACAGCGCGGGCTCCTGATGGGATCCCATGAGCCCGTGATGTTGGGTCACCCCAGCGGCTCCTGTCTGCCTCCCCGGGAGAGCTGGCGTTTCCTCTGTGCCTTCTAAGTGCTTTACATTAATCCCCACTGAATCCTTAGAAGTTCCATGAGATGATAAATGACTATTCCTGTTTTATGGAAAAGGTAACAGGCAAGAGGTTAATAAACTTGCCTTAGTTAAAAGAGAGAGAGCAAGCGAGCCGGAGAGCTGGGATTCGGACGGGGGGATCGAGGCCAGGTCGGCACTCCCCTGGTGCTATGGCCTGGGTGTGGCCCTCAAAATTCATGAGTCGAAAGCCGAATCCCCAGTGCAACAGCTGGGAGGCAGGTCTAGCAGGAGGTGATCAGGGCACGAGGGCCCTGATGAATGCATTAACGTCGCCATAAAAAGGGCTTTGGGCCGGCTCTACAAAGCCAGGGCAGGACGCTGTCTCCCCAGAGCAGGGCATGCACTGCGGTGTCCGTACAACCGAGCACACTTCCCGTGACACTGTGGCCGTCCAACCTCGGGACTCCACAACTGCGACAGGAGGTGGTGGGTGCAGAAGGCAGCCCTTGCCAGCTTCTGCCGAAGCCCCTCAGCCTCTGAGTGAGGACACCCAGAGCCACTCAGAGCAGTGACAGGGCTCTGCCCCCGGCCTCCTGGGCCTGCCTGAGCCACCCCCGTAAAAGGGGCTAAAGAGTTCTCATTAGCATGAGCGGAAATCACTCAGCTGACTATTGGGCAGCACTCCAAGCTTTCTGAGGACTGTTTCCTCCTCTTAATCACACCTTCTGCTAGATGTGTCACTGCACGATGAGACAGTTTGTTAAATCAGAGTCCAGTGTCCCATAAATCAGCTGATCACTCCCAGTCTGCCGAGTTCCTGTCACAGGTGCGCGTGTGCTCAGCGTTCAGAGGGGATTTTGAAAAGAAATACCCTTCACAGACATCGTCGTGGAGTCCCAGCTGATGCCCGGCCCTTCACCCTCGAGCCTTCCAACACCCTGCAAGGCGTCTGCAGCGGACACACAGTCACCTCCCAGTAGCTGCTGTCCCCTTCTTGGCAACAGGAACACCCAGTGTAGGGTACACCGAGCCCCGCTTTCTTTCTGTGTCCTGACCTAGAAACACAGTGACCTGACCACCCTGTGGCCAGCCAGCTGCATGTTTCCCCTGCAGACTTGACCCCAAACCAGGGCCTTGCACGTTCCCAGGCACTGATGAAGCTGTTTAAGCTGTTGATTGAAACACTGAGTGATCTTCCACACGTAGAAACCAGCTGCTGCCCTGAGCCAAATTCCTGCAACCCTCCTATGATAAACTCCATACCCCGGCCCCCGCTGTGGGCACACCTGGGTAGAACATCTCTTTTCTCAATTACCGGCTGGAGGATGCTGATGCCTTTTGTGCATAAGGTCCCCTAATAAATGCCCTGGACTCACCTCCTGGGCGTTTAGCGCTTCTTTCTTTGGAATCCCAACCAGACCATCTTGGGAGGTTTGGGGCAGTCCCTTTCAGGAATTCCCCTGCTGCTGCTTTTGGGGTGGCTCTAGCCACAGTTCACCTGGACAGGACACCCAGGTGAAGGCTATACTTTCCAAACTCCCGTGTAGCAAGGTGGACAAACCAAGGTGCTGGCAGGGCTGGCTCCTTCTGGAGGCTCCAGGTGAGAGTCTGTTTCCTTGTGTTTTCCAGCCCCTCTCCCGCTCCCGCTCCCTCTGCCTCTGCTTTCCTTCTCACCTCCCCTGTCTGCGACCCCCTGCCTCCCTTTCACAGGGAGGGACCCTGTGGTTACACGGAGCCCACCTCAATAACCCGGGATAATCTCCCCTTCTCAAGGTCCCTAACTTCATTGCATCTGCAAAGTCCCTTCTGCCATGTAAGGTGACATATTCACAGGTTCCAGGGGTTGGGGTACGGACATCGTGGGGGGATTATTCAGCCAACCCCAGCGATCAGCCTTTTCCTCCCACACCCACCGTTCCACTGTCCCTCACAGCCTTGCTGATGAGGTCAACCGAAGAAGGCTTTGGTCTTGGCGTTCCCAGATGAGAGCCAGCACCTGACTCTAGCTCAGGTATGCCCCACCTTTAGGGGACACGTGTCACATCTCCCTCAAGAACTCTCTCACCACATTCTCTCTCGCAGCAGCACCGGGATGGGCTGGCAGGTGTGCAGCTGGCCAGGGCTGAGATGCGGATCTCTGCTGCCTGCAGCCCTCCCCAACTCCGGGGGATTCTTTTGCGGTCACCCCCCTTGTCTTGGGGGGACAGGGCAAAGGTGATTCTGCAAACCTCGTCTTCCCCACGAGGCTGAGGATGCTGACGATGTTCCACCTTCAGAGAACTGCCCCACTCACTGGGAGACCAGATGTGCTCATCAAAAGGTAAGTGACAAATAGTGGACAGGACGTGTCAGGTAAGTGCGACAGAATTGGCACTAATGAGCGTCCACAAAGAAGCCGTCACCGGGGCTAGAGCTGGCTTCGAAGGACAGGTGGGCTCTGCTGAAGTGATTGTGCCTGGAGTGTCTGGAAGCTGAGTGATCACAATGGCCAGGGCAGGGGGTCTGCATGGGGACAAAGCTGCTGAAACTGGAGGTGACATTAATGGGCTGGTGGAGCTGGGCTCTGGGGGGCTCGAATGCCGAGTAAGCTCTGAAATACACGCAGACAGCGGTGCGTCGCGGATGTCTGCCCGACTGAAACGAGGCGCAGAAGACCCACGGCAGGTGTAGGCTGTCCCGGCCTCGACTGCGCTGGGCGGGCGGACTGTGCAGCCTTTCTTCGCACGCCTGTCCACAGTTTAACTCGCTGGGTGCACATGGGATTTGTTGGGGTTTTTTTTTTTTTTTTCTAATGAAGTAGAAATGGAAAAGGAGGAGGAAAGTAGTTGTTGGGCTTTACCCTGCAGGTCAGACTCAGCTCGGGGAGGACCTGCCAGGTGCGGGTCTGGCTTGTTTCTGGCCCCACCTGTGGTCAGCAGCACCACCAACAGCCACCACCAGGGGGCACAGGTGGGGCCATGGCGTAGCCGCCACGGTTTTCACCTGCCAGGGACACCTGCATCCCTGTTGCCTTTGGAAACCATCCCTCTCCCGCTCCAGGTGGTTCTGACAAAAAACAGAACAAGGGAAGCTCTCTTAATAGATGCCCATCTCCTGGGCACTCCAGCTCAGGGAAGGCCCTGTCCCCTCCATGAAACTCATGCAGTGGTGCCCGTGGCCCGAGGGACACGCAAGGCTGAGGGTCCTCTCCGGGAAGACCCCGGTTTCTGCTCCGACCAGGTGAGCCCAATGCCTGCTGAAAGCCACTGTGCTGTTTCCAAACCTGTTTGTGGCAGTTAGACTTACTATATAATCATTTGATGTAATTATTATGTAAACTAATGAAATAGGGTAAAACAAAACAGAATTGTTGCTCTTGCCCGAAAACAAAAATCTAAGTTGAATATTTTGGAGTGAATAAAGCTAAAAATACTTATCATTGTGCTAGACATGAGCAAGACAACTCTGACAGATTGAGGGGGGCAGGGGTCATAAAAACCCAAACGAGTTTGCTCTCATGTTATTTTGCAAGCGTATTTAAGGCCCGAGAAAGAGGAGCCAGGCGCCTGTAATCCCAGCCACCTGGGAGGCTGACGTGGGAGGCTTGCTTCGGTTTGAGACCACCCTGGGCAACATGGCAAGACCCTGTCTCTTAAAAAAATGGGGTTCTGATATGTGCTACATCGTAATGAACCCGGAAAATTTTATGTTCAGTGAAAGGAGCCAGACACAAAAGGCCACATATTGTATGATTTCATTTATTAATATATCAATGTCCAGAAAAGGCAAATCCACAGAGGTCAGAGGTTAGCAGGGGCTGGGGGGAGGGGAGTGGGGGTGACTGCTAATGGACACAGGGTTTCTTTATGGAGTGATGAAAACATCTTGGAACTAGATAGAATTGGGGTTGCACAACATTTGAATATACTGAAAACAAAACACTGAACTGTGTACTTTAAAATGGTTAAAATGAAAAGTTTTATGTTATGTGGTTTAAAAAAAAAGAAAAGTCCCGTCTGCTGCTGTCTGCACTTGCACCTCTCAGCTGCCTCTGAGCCGGAGCTGACAGCCCGTTTCCTTACAGGTTTGCCCTGGCGACATCCCCCCGGCCCACCCCTAATCTGTTCCTTGCACCTGTTTGTTTAACATCCAGTCCTCCTGAGAACACCCCTGTGGAGACCCTCCTGCCTTCCTCACTGGGAACAGTGAAGAACTGTCTGGATAGAGGTACATTTTTCTAACAGCTCAGCTGTATTCCACTGTAGTGTTTCTAGCCTTGGGTTCAATACCTACCTTTCCTCTAAACTTGTTTCCCCAGAGCCTGAGGGGTGTGTCCGACTTTATCCAGGGTTCCCTTTCAGGGCCACTCGCCAGATCATAGGACGTTAGACCTGGAGGGAGCCCTGGAGGGTGTCCCACACCTTTTCCTCTGCTCTGTGGGCCCAAGGGGTCTCCAGAACCCGACAGCAGACCTCTGAGACCAGGGGTATTCCAGGCCTCGGGGGCCTGTCCTGTCCACCAGGGCATTGCCTAGTTTGTCTGATATTTTTTAACATGTGAATATTCTTTATTATTTTTTAAAATCAGTGTTAGCATACCAAACAATACTGTTCTGCACTTTGCTTTTTTCTTCACTTAAAAATGTATCTGGGAGGGTGGGTCTTCTAACCACTTCCTCATTCTTTGTGTGTGTGCATGCTAAAATACATACTACATAAAATATGCCATTTTAACCATTTTTTAACTAGAAAAAAATTTTTATTGTGGTAAAATCTGCATAACATAAACTTACCATTTTAACCATTTTAAATGTATAGTTTTGGGCATTCAGTACATTCACAATGTTGTGCAACCATCACGGCTATTTCCACAGCTTTTTCGTCAGCCCAAACAGAAACTCTGTAACCATTGAGCAATAGCCTCTCATTCTCCACTTCCCCCAGCCCTGGGAACCTCTTACTGACTTTGTCTCTATGAATGTGCATATTCTAAATACTTCCTATGAGTCGAATCATGCAATATGTGTCCTTTTATATCTGATATATTTGACTTAGCATGTTTTCAAGGTTCATCCATGTTTGTAGCATGTATCAGAACTTCATTTTTGTCGACTGGGCACGGTGACTCACACCTGTAATCCTAGCACTCTGGGAGGCCGAGATGGGAGGATCATTTGAGGCCAGGAGTTCGAGACCAGCCTGAGCGAGCAAGACCCCGTCTCTACTAAAAACAGAAAAAATTAGCCAGGTGTGGTGGCCTGTGCCTGTAGTCCCAGCTGCTCAGGAGGCTGAGGCAGAAGGATCGCTTGAGCCCAGGAGTTTGAGGTTGCTGTGAGCTAGGCTGACGCCACGGGACTCAGGGCAATGTCTCAAAAAAAAAAAAAAAAAAAACCTTCATTTTTATGACTGAATAATATTCTGTTGTATGAACAGACCACGTATTGTTTATCCATTCATCTGTTGATGGACATTGGGTTGTTTCACCATTTGGCTATTGTGAATAATGCTGCTATGAACATCGGGCCAGCTGCGCCGCACTGCTGACTGGTGACGCCTACTGCACAAGTACAGGGCCCATGACTTCAGGGCTGATGACTGAAGTAGAGGAGGGCGGTGATCCGCTGTCTTCCAAGGTCCTGGCATTTCCACAGCCCCAGCAAACTCTTCCCTGGTTGTGGGATCAGACTCGGAGTAAAACTGCTGCACAAACTGCTTCCTCTGCCCCGAGTCACTGCGCTGCCGGGAACCCATCGGGTGCTCGTCTGTTGGCGGGATTAGCTTTCCAGCTGCTTTCCCGACAGGCGAGGTCGGCCTGAGACCCCTCCCCGCGGGGCGCAGACCCAGCGGTGCTGGGAGCAGAACCACGCGGTGTAAGCCCCTCTGCCACTTCCCCGCGAAGGGCGCCCAGCAGGTCCCTGCACCTGCTCCCCTGGGACCGGTGGTGAGGCGCAAACGGACGAGGCGCGCACGGCTCCAAGCACCCAACAGGCAGGAGATGGGATGTCCCTTCTGCTCCCTCACTCTAGGACCCACCCCTCCGACCCAGGCGCTCGTCTCCATTATTCAAATCTCCGCCTGCGGCTCCTTTAAGACCGCCTTGGAGGACCGGATTCAAAGTCGAGGGCGGCCCTCTAGTTGTTGTCTCTATGGTAAGCCTCGCTTCCGGCCGGAAGTGTATGGGCGGAAGTGCTTCCTTGCAGGAGGGTCGGCAGAGAGTGGAGACACGTGCTTTGTTCTGTCGGAGGGGAAACCCACTCTCGCCTCCTGCTGGTCACCGATCCCCGGTCCGCGGGGCGGCCGCAGCTGCCGCTGCCACTGGGCCCTGCCTGCAGAGTGGGGCCCTGCCCCGGATGTTAACGAGCTCCCCGGGGACGGCAGGCACTGACCCGGAGACCAGAGATTCTCCCCGCGGGGCCCGGGATTCCAGGGCACGCTCCTTCCTTAGCAACCGGGGATTGGACGGGGGGAGACAAAGGGAACTTGGGCCGCACGCAGCCACCGAAATTGTAGTGCGAGGCTGTAAGGAGGCGCCGTGGCCTGCAGAAGAGCCTCGGGGTCCCAGGCCGCCCGAGCTCGGGTTTCTGGGGGTGCGGTAGCATCCAATGACTTATCCTTTTACTATTTTTCCCTAGGGTTTCCGCAGAAAATGAGAAGTATCCGGTCCCCGACGATTGGCTGAAGCTATGCGAGGATCGTATCCTGCTCCGCGTTGGTGCGAGCATTCGGAGTGACCGCAGTTTGGGGAATCCAGGTGTGTCCAGCGTGGAGCAAAAGTGTGCTAAGGCAGATGGTCTGGGGAAAGGCTCCTGTGTTGTTGAACCCGCGCAGTTGTGGGTGCAGCCTTGTACCAGGCAGCCCAACCCTGACCTAAAGCAAATTCCTGGAAGTCTCTCCTGGGATTTGAATTTGCAGTAACAGGTGTGAGCATTCTAGCAGCAGTTTGATGATCATGTATGATACTGCAAACAGGACCTATGCTGAAAAAAGAATAGTATCAGAGAGCAGGTAGTTTTTAAAACTTAATAAACAGTGTTGATGTTATCTGTTTCATGCAGTAAATATTTATTGATGCTTTGGCCAGGCACCATGCCAAGAGTTAGGGGTACAGAAGTGAACAAAAGAGTCATGGGCCCTGTTCTCAGGCAGCTACAGCCCAGGCAGGGAGAAAAGGTTAAATGATCACACTTAAGAGGGTGTAATTCAAGCCAAGGCAAATGCTCTGAAGGAAGGCACAGTCCTATAAGAATTTATATCACCAGGAGACTGGAAGGCTTTCCTGAGGGCAGGGCCCTTGAGCTGAACTCTGAAGGGTGAGTAGGAGTTTGCTGGGAAGGCCAGGGATAGGGACAGCATGTGCCCAGTGGCCTGACGAGCAGCTGGTGAAGTAGGCCCTTATAGCCCAGAAAGCAAGGTGGAGAATGGTATGGAATGAAGCCCAAAAGGTAGGAAAGGGCCAGACCACACAGAATCTTGTGGCTCAGGTGAGGATTTTGGTCTTTGCCCTGAGAATAGTGGGATACCATTGTGGGTTTTAAACAAGGTGATGTGCAAAAGTGTGCAATTTTATAAGATCGCTATGTACAGAGCAGCGTTGTCGAACCAGAACTTACTGCCGTGGTAGAAGTCATTTGTATCTGTACCATCCAGAGCAGACACGGACACGTCATTGAGCACTTGCAGTGTGCCTGATGTGACTAAGGGGCCAGATTTTTAATTTTAACTTACATTTAAATAGCTACACATGGCTAGTGGCAGCTTTGTTGGACAGCGTGGGTCTAGAGCACGTTGGAGGGAGTGGCCACACCTTGTGGGAATCGTGGCCTGGAGAGAGATCCTCTTTGCACCTCCTGCACTTTCTCCTTTCTAGGATAAAGGCCGAGACGGATTCCACCTTGGAAATCACGTTAATTTCTCTTGAGGGTCTCAAACAGTAGCTGTTTGTGGATTTTTTTTTTTTATTTTAATTTTAATTTTTATTTCCAGACGGTGTCTTGCCCTGTCACCCAGGCTGGAGTGCAGTGGCTTGATCATAGCTCACTGCAGCCTTGAACCCCTGAGCTCATGCGATCTTCCTGCCTCATTCTCTGGAGTAGCTGGGACTGTAAGCATGTCCCATCAGCACCACACCTGGCTAATTTTTTAAAAATCTTTTTAGAGCTGAGGTCCTACTGTGTTGCCCAGGCTGGTCTCAAACTCCTGGCTTCCTACCACCTCAGCCTCCCGAGTCGCTGAGATTACAGTAGTGAGCAACAGCGCCCCCCAAGTTTATGGGATTTTTAATGTTTATTTCC
The DNA here is from genome assembly GCA_004363605.1 of Indri indri. NCBI lineage: Eukaryota > Metazoa > Chordata > Mammalia > Primates > Indriidae > Indri > Indri indri. The sequence continues at coordinate 293 of RJWJ010010860.1, read as the reverse complement.
TTGGCTGTGGTTTCCGCCTGATTCTTCACAAGGCCGCATTCTTGTTTTTGTCTTTGTCTGTTTTGTTGGCAGCAAATAGATTGAGAGGTGACATCGTCAGTACCTACAGTGGTGAAAGCGTTAAGTCATATGCCTTGGAGGGAATTTAAAGAAAAGCATGGACCGTGGAGTTAGGGTCTTCAAATCTAGCAGGGCAGACAACGGTGAGTGCTGTGGTACAGAGGAAGGAGCGTCTTCAGTGGGACCCTCAGGGAAGGTGACCCTGTGAGGGAAGCAGAAGCAAAGGCCATTTC